>CCAG010013199.1:0-27056 GCA_001077435.1 Glossina morsitans morsitans | reverse complement strand
AAATCGAAATCAGATTAATTTATGTGCGTAACAAAATAATTGCGTTGTGCATTTTACATTGCGCAAAATCAGTTGAACATATAGTTTTATTAATTTCTTTTTATTAGTTGTCAAAAAAACAAAAACAAAATTGTTATTGATAACAAAACACGATAGAGATTTCCTTGGAATTCCCTAAGATTTTATTAGTTTGCGTTTTGAACAATTGTTGTAACATCTTGCCGTTTAGTTGTCTCTGTTTGTGACGTTCTTTTTTCTACGTATTACTAAAATATATGATTACTATAATATCCGATGTCTTTAAAAAAAGTATTTTTTTTTTGTAAACAAACTCTACCCATATGGTTTCGCCTTAGCAACGCATGCAACCTACATTTTCAACATGGGGGTAATCCGTGTGAAAAATTTAGCTTTGCTTGGCGAAAATGATTGGATATAAAATTGAAAGCTAACTTTCAGCTACGTGAATATCCGTGATTTTGTGTTATGCGTTGTGTCCGATGCGTATAAAGCGTAAGGCAAGCACTGTGTTCCGCTTAATCCGCGTACTCTACATATGTTTTCCGTTTTTTGTGAAACTCTTCTATCACGATCGTCTAGTAAACACAAACTCAGTGTTTCGTTTTCACAAGCGTTTCTGAATGTCACATAAACAAAGAAACTAAAAATATTTGAAACAATACCCGTGAATTTGATATTATGTTAAGATCATTTCGCTTGGGAAGTCAGGATTATTCAGTTACAACTCACTGTTAATCCATTTAAAAATAAAGATACGGGTACAGGTAAAATAAGCAATGCAGACGCAAAAATGACAGATGTGCTTTAGTTTCGATTCACTTTATAAAATTTTTTAGGCCTATGTTTCCGCAAATACTTAAAATTCAAATCAATTGAACAGGTTCAAGCGAACCTTTTCCACTACAAACAAACATATGCTAATCCCTTTTTCGACTTAGCCATGTTCAGTCTGATGAAAAATAGATTGCTATATAACCTGTATAGGGTATCTAGTGCGTATATTTATATATTATTGTTTTCGTATCGCATATATCTTCTCTAATGAGTACAAAATTCATTATTGTTTCATTCCACACTTTCCTTTATTTTTACATACGCAAAAAACTTAGAAATGAAAATGATGAACGATGGTGACGAGGGCCAAAATTGTTGTTTATTTTGCAGGCCATGCAGGCCATACAGGTCATCAACTTTTTATTTATATTTACACATTCGCAAATCTGATCTATCCATCATGGGTAGGGATAAAGAAATTTTGAAAATGAGGGAGAGAAAATGAGTCAACACCCCGAAATCCTCAAAAAATGTTCCTTTAAGTCTTTAAAAACTTTTCTACTTAATACATAAACATATTTCTCTTTATTGAATTTAATCAAAAAACGCAATGTTTTTTTTTTTTTTTTTCATTATACTGAATTAAAAAAAAAAGAAATTCGTTTAATACATTAAAGTGTTATTACAATAATTACAATATCATACCAGACATTTCTCTATTCTTTTGACTCGTTATTGATCAGTAAGCCACATGTACGTGATATGTGAAATGTTAATCAGTTTAATACGTATGGCTTATTATGCTAATAAAAACCCTTATGCTGTTATTATAGCGACAAGGGATTTTTATTTACTTATATCAGTAGGTATGAGCTCTTAATTTTCGTATTGGATGAGTTCTTAATTTTGCGTACTTATCATGCGCAATATGCATATAGCAATCATTCGGTTTCAGAATCATTATTTTTCTTTACACTTATATGATTCGTTTGATTCTATTTCTGTTACAATAAAAGTTTCACAATTTTTTAAAAAAATTCTCCAAATTTTCAGCTTTTCAAAATGCTTTTAAATTTTTCTTAATATTTTGTATATTGCTTATAATGTAAACATCGTTGCAGATGAATAAGTCGCAAAGAGTCGTTTTCCATCATAATGAAAACCCTGCCGATGAAGATGGCTAAATCGATTCAAGAACTATAGACTCGAAACGAATAACCACCCATTCGATAATGGTATACAATGCTTACATCAGCAAAACTAATCCCTTATAGGTTTTCCTTAGGAATAGTATTCCTCTTCGTAGATCAATAAAGTAATAAGCATAAAGGAATAAGAAGTTCATTACTGTCATAGTTCTCGTTAAACTTAACCGTCAAAAGAGAAAAGCGTAAAAAAAATCAGTCGCGTCGAAATAAAACAATCGGTATGTAGACATTGCGCCATATATTAAATATTCGAGCTCATAGCATCGAACCTATGTGTCATTTTTCTTTTTCACACATTGCCCACTTGATAAACGTTCAAAATTATTGTCTGTCAGAAGGCGCGATGAACCGATTTACTCCCCTTCATTTCATCTCTTAAATTAACCCAGATATCAAACCATCTGTAAATGCCTGCCAATGAGAAGTAATATGTGGAGAGTAAATGAAAATGGACTAGTGTTTATACCGGTCACCATTCGTTGTTTCGGTATGTTTCGTCATACCCTTCAGCTATCTATTTTGTAACCCTATATTCATAGGAAAATAAAATTTTTGAAATCAATGAAAGAATGAGAATTACATTTTTCTAATGTTACTGCTGTTTTCTTACACCATGTATAGGTCATGCATACAGCTTTCCACCCCATAGAAGCCAAGGTGGAGAAGAAAGATTTTAATAGGAGAAGGCCAGAATAGGAGACCGTACTAAACTTGTCATTCCACAAGTGATTCCTCATCAGAGATTCCATATAAGTAAAAACATTCTCGATAAGATTATGACTCATTTAATACCGTCTATCTGTCTTCCTATCTAATGTCCGTCTTTGAAAGGCTAAAAACGTCAGACTCTTAGTACGTATGACAAAGTTTGAAAACAGTTGTAGTTTGTCTACTTTCATAGTAAGGAAAGAGAGATGACTTGCAATAGATACCATGTATTGATCTAAAATTCGTGACGAAGAGTGCCAAAAGAGGCTGCTTACGTTCATTGAGTTCAACAAAGCATGGTTCATCCGTCAAGCCGCCCAAACTCAATTAAAAGCTTCTAGTTCCAACTTATAAGAGATGTTGACTTAAACTACAGTAACAAGTTTACGGCGAATCAGCTTGAAGACCTAATTGACGAACTGTATTTTCCATATTTAAACATAAATTTATCGATCATAATTGGAAGGTGGTCGATGTCACATGTGCGCCGAAAGCAAATACACCGAATTCTCTTTTTACACGAATTTGATTTAACACGAAATCAAAAGAAAAAAATTTCTTTTTTTACACGAATTATTTTGTTTTAACACGATTTTTAATATTCCATATATAATATAATTCCCTTTTTTCAAAGTAGAAGTTATTTTTTGTAAAATATTTAATGAATTAAAATTTGTAAGCACGAAATAAATTAAGTGAACTCTAACAAGAACTTTTTAATATTGTTTACATCTAATTCTCTTTTTACACGAATTTTTTTTTACACGTATTTTTTTGAGAACCTATCTATCGTGTAAAAAGAGAATTACTTATTTTATTTATGTTTTGTCCCGTTCGTAACTGTTCGCCGCTAGTAATTGCCATCAGATTACGATTATTTTCAAATTTAATTTACAATACGTACAAATATTATGAACATATGAAAAATGTTCATTTGCTTTTTAAAAGTCATTACATCGAATGAAAAACTAAAATCTTTGTATGTTTGTGTCAATCAAATAAATACGCCTGATTTGTTAGCTTTGAAAATTATGCGCAATATCATAACATTGATATAACAAGAACTTAAACAAACAAAAATGCAATTGTTTTGAAATTTTAAATTCCTAAAATCAGGCAAGGTTGGATATGAAGTACCGTACGTTGTGCCCTTGTGCCAAAAAATACCAAAAAAAAAAAAAGTAGAAATTGTTGCCATGTAAAGGTATAATTTCCATAAGGATGAAGACGCCGACACGTTGGCACGATACTTTTAATCTGCAAATTACTATCGCGGACTAATTTCCATTACAAAATATTACAAATGATATAATTTTGTATAAAGCTAATTGTTTGGAAAGCATTTATATACAAGGGGGCTCAAAAAATTATATTATCCTTTCCAATGTGGTCTTATAACAAGAGGTGCTATTTTCTATTATGCGACAGAACAATTTTTTCACAGAGCTGTGTGGTAAGTGATAGGATCCTGCTGAAAATAATCATCGCCCACATTCAGCACATAAGAGTGAGACTAAAAAAAGTCAGTCAATATTACCGGTTTGATTCTCCAATTAGCAGCAACTTTCGAAACCTATGGCCCAATTACATGGTCACTATAAAAATTACATCAAATCATTATTCAATATAATCGAAAGACTTTTGCTTCGTTGCGTACCTAAACAGATGAAAATATATTCGTCGTCTCTAACTTTGAAAACAACATTTTCACTGTTTCAATCGGTTGCCAGAGTATGTATCGCTTCATGTCTGAAAATAGTTTATACTGTTGCTAATGACATCGCAGTTCCATTTGCGCGGTGACATTTCAAAAACTATGCGAGAATTAAAATGACACCTCTTGATGAAAGCCTGAATAAAAGCTCATTCAATGGAAAACTTTTTTCACATAAAAACGGCTTTATATGGCGAATGGTCCGATCCAATTAGTTTACTATGCCAAATGTCATCAATAGGTCTTGAAAAATAAAGATACTTATTTGGAACAGAGAAATAGATGAACAAAAAAATAGGTGAACAGAAAAATATACGGACAGACGCAAATCGATTCACAATAATTACACCTAAGGCAATCTCAGTTGATTGTTAATCTGTTAATACTGCAAACATGAATATAAAGTTAATATGTCCCCATGTGAGAACTCGTGTAGGGCATAATTATTATATGCCTATGTGGTTTGTCGATAACTATGGAAATTTATTTTAAATTGGTTGTAATTTTATACTTTATTATGATTATTATTATTGTTATTATTATTATTATTATTATTATTATTATTATTATTATTATTTTAACTTATCGAAGTAATTGTAATTTGTATTACGCACAGGAAATTTAAAAAAATTTAATTAATGTGAAAAGCTTACGTAAAGAATTTCATGACAGACAATTTAACATAACAACAAATCAAATCTTTATTTAAATAAAATAATCAAAAATGTATTTACTATCGAAAAGAACAAGTTGAAGAAACTTTAAATCCTTGAAACATATCTTGATAACCTTTTCAATAATTGAAACAAATTTATTGTAGTCTTTTTTTTTTTTAAGTAAATCAATAATATAATCGAACCGTATGCATTGTGTAAGAATGTATATAATAAGATTTGAAAATATTTGTTAAGCATTTTTCACCATTTTGTGGCATTCGATTGTTAACAAAGAAACAAACATATCGAAGGCATTGAATCAATATATCTTGTTAGAATGTATGTAATCATTAATATTTACTCTTTAATAATTCCTACTATATATATATATAGAGAATTTAAGTATTGAATACCATAAGTGATCATCTGAAATTTTTGTTCAATTATATGGCTTTGTTTAAAATAAACTTTACATTGATGACATAAATGTGCACAAAAGTTATTTCTTCAGATCTAAGTTAAACAGAAATTTCTCATATGAACACAATGCATGTAAAAAGAGTTTTTTATTTTATTTCTGCATTTTATTCTACACTTACAGGAGCATGAAGTCATATACAGCATAGAAAAGTAAAAATGGGCGGTTTTAAAGTTGAAAAATGTACTTTAGTTCTCTCTTTTGCTATATGTATAGTTGTCCAACTTTTTATCTACACGTTGTCAGTCAAAAATCGTATTTACATTTCATAGATATAATTTGAAAATAGGCATGGTTCTCTCATAAGTACATTCGTGACAATCAACAAAGATTTCCGAGAAATATTATCAAAAATTATTGAAAATAGTTTTGACAATAAGTTTGGAAATTTGGTAAAAGTGATTTATCATCGGTCCGCAGCGACATCATCTATATAATGAATATTCGATAAAAAATGTTTTCTATTTCTTCTCCCATCGTCAAGCGATTTTTATTTCATCCTATTTGCTTGTTCTAAAGTAGAACTGTACTAATCATGTAAATATGAAACCGGAATTTTCATATAGATAATCTTAAGGTCGCTTGTGAAGGACATGTATGTCGAGAATTATGTTTTTTTGATAGCTTGGATATTTGGCAATAAAAACCAGTCATAACACACATGGCAAACACGAAAATGTCGAGTTTTATGCCAAATAAAGAGCATTTACCGGCAACATATATTCTTTATCCAACCAATACAAAAAGAATCTGTTTTGCATTGTGCTCTAAGTAGGGATGAAAAATTAATCTACTTTAAGGATTCCAGGCGCAAAATTACGCGGATATATTCAGGCGTAAAGTGTATACATTATCGATTAACATAGCGAAAGATTTATAACTGCATCTATCTATCTGTGTATTGGTGAAACTTTACCATCTTGAGATTATTAGATTAAGTTGGACTACACAATTTCATCAATGTACGAAATTTTATTATTATTAGAAAGCAAGTAAGCAAACAAGCAAACGTACCGCCTTAATCGATCAGTATAAAACGATAACAGCGGGATTTACCGCAAATTGTTCTAGGTATGGCAGACGTATACATAAAACAAAGCTCTTCTTTATCACAGATGATGTGGAGGAAAAATGTCAAATGTAAATCGCAATTGTCTTTGCATATGAATAAAGTGCAAATGAGTAGATAGATTGAAAGTCGAGTCCGTGTACAGCTGTTCCAGGAGAAATTTGAATACCATTGAACCGTTTTCTTGAAAGACCCTGTTTAGATTTAAAGTTTACGAGGCAAATAAAATTAGATAAGAACACTGTACTGGAGGATGGCCTAACATTAAATACCCTACACCACCCTATGGTTACTAATATATTGATTTTTTAAAACAGGACGTTTGGTTGCAAGTGGTCGAAAAAGTGATTCGATTTCTCGACAAAACTCTGTCGCTGTGATAGCATTTGGACATTCTCAAGGCATTCTCAATGAAAAATTTGGTTCGGCTGGGGAAATTTTATGAACCCTCTCTCCAAAACTGGACCTATATATAGTAAAAATATTTCATGGTGAAAATTAGTTCATAATAGTAAATTGACATAGAAATCCGAATTTGGACTGTATCTATTTTTTGTTGATATCACTCCATATAAAAATTCCTTCAATACGAGAGCTTTCCTCTGAAAAATATGCCCATGTATAACTTTTGATGAATTATAACCAAAACGAGTGAATAACTGTATTAGGCGAAGTGTTGGGGGCTGTCTAGTAGTTGGCCTTGCCTGATTATAATGTTTTTGTTTATTTTTTTATTACGATTGTTGTTCAACCAATCGACTAAATACCGACTAAAATTTACTTTAACATTTAAAAGGAATTAAAGCAAACAAAATAAGTAAACGAAATAAAAATTTCCGAAATGAAAAGAACTTAATTTAATTATCAGTTGTGTTGAATGATACTCTGAAACCAACTGTAAGTCGTTTACTCTATTAATTTGCATGTTTTGCTGATGTTGAGTTTTTTTTTCATATTTTCAGAGAAATTCCGACATTTTTCTGTCTATTTTTCTTTTTTACTTGTTTATCTTTTTTTGATTGTAATTTGTTTTTTCTGTTTTTCTGTGCTTTGCCATTACTCGAGAAATAAAAATATTTACTTTAAAGCATTGCTACTTAAAAGGAACTCAACATTTTTTCTCTCATTTCGACTATTTTCTTAATTATATTACACATACACCTTATGGTAAAGAGTATATTAAATATATGCGAACGATTGTAGCATCCAGAAGGACTTGAAATAAACCCACATTTTATTATACCGATCGATTCAGAATATGATACCGTTCACATGCTCCTCTGTCCCTCTGATGTGTGTTCATGCATGCTTGTGTTTGGCCTATGAGTCGCTACTTTCGAGATATTTTGATGAAGCTTGGTACACCCAGGCGTTTTGGTTCAAGAAAGAACGCTTCGAAAAAGATTGGTATCGAGCCACTTTTTCGACTCCTCACCATATAACGCATTGTACGTCGTGATAAGAAAATATAATGTTTGGATTGGATGGGACCACTTTTATAACCCCTTGCCATATAAACATTTCTGCGGAAGTCGAATCTTTGTATGGTAGAAGGGCCTAATTTTCAGTGTTTCTTGATGAAAATACATTCATAATAAAAATTTGACATAAAAAGCGATCGTATCGAATTTGGACCACATAGGTCTATTTTTTCATCTCAACCCGCATAAAGATGCTAATGAAAAATATGGTTTTACATGGTCAAAAAAGTTTCATTTTCAATATTTTAATAATGAAAATTTTTCCTTAGAAAATTCATCATAGGGAATTTGGATCACATAGACGCACTTGTTAAACCTCACCATATAGAGAAGCTCTCCAAGCATAGCAACGAACCGTAATATGTAGTTTCCTATGACGGAAGCAACTACAAAATAATAAAATCCTTCACAAATAAATCAAGTTTGCGAAATGTAGACTGCGCAGACGTTTGAATACCTCCCGATTAGAAGCCTTTCATGAAAATTCAACATTTACATAAAAATAATTCATAATTCTTGGCATATTATTAATTAAGCGAATTGGTATATAGTACGTAAATGACAGCCTTGCCCGACTCTAGCATTGTTGATTGTTGGCTTATGTTGCTTGCAGGAAAAAAAACATGATTTTATGAAATGCCAAACAACAGCATCCGAGGGATGATCAACGATTTCGCAAAAATTTTTTTTTCAATTTGGGCTCGACTTACTGTTAACGTATATTGAAATTTTTACCAGTTTGTCTTTTCCTTACTATTGAAAATCTCTCTTTCATTGCCAGCAATATCGCCTGCAATTTCTCCACATGGGCAAAATGTAATGTTACTTAAATTCTCTACAAATTCGTGAAAAACGATAGAATCCTTGTGTGTACTTTGTGCACACATAGAAAACAAGTTGAATTAAATTATTCGTCAAGAGACCACACTTTTTTCGGTCGAAATTCGATAATTGAAACAAAAAAAAAGTCACTTATCTTCAGAATATGCCAGATTGTTCGATATGAGTCAATTAATTCATCATAATCGTCAACAATCTCTCTGAAATGACTCGATACGATCCGTTATTAATTTGATCGAATTCTCGGTAGGGCTGTTAGGTTGTCAGAAGTCTCCTTCCGAAAGCCTTTCGAAAATGGTGTTTTTCGCTCGCTAGAGGTAAATATAAATCTTTATCGTTAGGCATAGAAATATATTCGTGTCATAAAGAGAAGAGAATGTTAAAAAATATTTCATTGAAGTTTCACTACAGCTAAGCAATTCTCAGGTCAAACATAATTTCCGTGTTGCAACAATCTCTGATCACAAACATGGCTAGCAATAATCGAAAGAAACAAACCTTAAACGCAAGAAGAAGGAAAGACTTATGATGATGACTACAGAGCAAATGGGCATCACTTTCCAGTTCAGTGTTGGTAAAAATTGGCTAAAGGAATTTCGATGCGATGATGACTACGACTACTTTTCGCAGATTACTTTTTAAGCGCTAGTCGGTGCAATCGTTTTTCATGCCATTCCTCAATCATGTTGAAGCAGTAACTCTTTTCACAGTTTACTTCCTCTAAAAGCGAATGACAAAGCAATTCGATGTTAATCGCTTACCCAACCTGCACTGCGGTTTTTAAGACTTACGAACGATATTGTGTCAGAACTTTTAATCACTCATCACAATTTAGTAACGCATTTCTTAAAAGTTAAGTAGGAAAAGTGTCATCATATGCGGTTGCGTCTTTTTTTCTTTTTTTTTCTCTTTGACGCAACGAGAACTCGACTTATTCAATATACGTGTTGGTAATTCCGGCTGAATAGCTTATATGTACTGTTGCGCAAAGCTTGAAGATATTAAAAAGTTACATCTTGACAAATGCTGGCAGGCAGAGCAACAACAAGTTTGCCTTGATAATCTGATACAAGTTTTCTTTTATATCCCGTAGTGTAAATACTTTACATCATTTATGCTCTGCTTAAAAACTACAATTTTTTTACGAAAATTCAAATAAACCTTATCGGCAACTTAAACCACACACAAACGACTTAATTTGTTTACAAATTTGTCAAAAATGTACAGGAAAGGGTTGTAAAAGAAAGGCAAACCTCTAAAATCTAAATACTTTTCACACTTTATAATCCACCCTCGTGCGTGCCTTTCCCAAATGCTGTGTGTGTTAGAATGTTTTTCTCTGAGACTTTTCAATTTTCAAGTGACACTCAAGACGTCAGAGCTTAATGTTCTTTGTTAATGTTTTCATGGCTTACGATATACATGCACTGATGCACATGTGCATACGTTTGCAGATTTCCTTGCAGTTGTACTGATAAATTTTAATTAGAAATTAAAGTTCTCGTTTCGAAATGAGAAAAAGAGAAACCATAAGTGCGTCTTTTACGACTGTTTGAAATGTATATCGAACTTGTGAGCTAAAGTTGAATTTCATGTCAAATAATTGATAGCGAAATACAAAAAAGTTTTAATAAATTTCTTATTCTTAACTAAAAGTTTTGTTTTCGTGATCATCATACAAACATTTTGAAGAAGTGTTTTAGAAGCATGATATGATTGATGATAGCTGAACACATTTGCTTTTTGTGTTTTTTTTTTGCTTATTCAGTACTAAAAATTTAATTCTTTACCTTGTTCTTCATCTTTTTTTAAAATAACGGCGATGGGATCACGGTCAGGATCGAATATATTTTTCGTATTTGGTTTTTTTTTTTTTTTTGGATCATTTTAATGGTCAGAAATTTCAAGTGTTTTCTCGATGGATTCTTTTCAATAAAAATATATAATGGCAATGTAAGCGTAACATACTATATAAGCATAAAGACTCCATTATATATCGCGCTTAGAAACAGCTGAGCTTAAGGGTGTACACACATGGAGTATATCCGAAATCTATTCAAAATCACAATTTGTCTCCTAATGAATGGAATATGGCGAGTGTTTTATATATACATGTGTAACAGGTGGCTCTAATAGGACTTGGTTATACTCAAAAAGTCAAAAAGTAGATTTGACTCGAGAAGACGTTCGTGAAATAACTTATTTGCCCATGCCAAACCATGCTTATCTACTTTCGGTGATTACGTATTACTTAGAGCCTTTCTCAAGCATCTTGATCGCAAGTACTTTTCTATTCTAGCCCGAATTAGGGCTATTAGGTGGATGTACCTTCATTATAATAACCAGAACGTAAGGCTTTCTTTAAAAAAATATTTCCAGAAAACTCATTACTAAAAAACCTTTCGCTTATACTCACTCAAAGCTGGATTTATATGTAGATCATAAGACTGAGTCTATCCATCCCAATATAAAATTTATTGAATTGTTTTAAATTAATTTATAGGTTGAATAATGAGTTAATAAATTTAATAAGTTTTTAATTTGAGTATTTTGGATGGTAGGGAAAAGAAAATTTCCGTTTTTTATTATAGATCCAAAATCACTCTTGTAAATAGAAAAGCATAAGCTTTAACCTACGATCTGTCAATATTTGCCATCTTTTTTTGAAAATCGTAAACCAATGTTTATGACGTTTACAGTAAGCTAATACGTTTATCCAGGTGGCGTCTTTAGTAGAAATTCTACTACTGGAAGGGCTTGGCAAAGTTGCTAACAAATGGTAACATGACGAAAACAACGTGAAGGGAAACACTTCATAGGCATTTTATGCGATATTCTTCAATCCACATAATATAGTCCACTGTATGTTAATTCTTATGCTTACTTTATACTAACTCGCCGTCGCAAAAGATTTTTACATCATCCTCCGCATTCCCTGACCTTGATCGACGTTAAACACTAAGTTAGAACCCACTTCTCTATTTCAACCACGCGGGAATCCACCCTTTTTTTTCAACCCGATGTTCCTCTTTTTAACTTCTCTCTTAAAGGTTGCCATTGATAACCTTGCCCGATCTCGGTCTGATTTCCACTGTCCGTCATCAGTCACTGTATCCTTAGTACTATTTATTTAACTTAAATACTAACATCCCTCCCGAATGGGAGATATGTGACGAAAGCAGCTGGCAACTCTGCCTCCTCACAATCGGTATTGACATTAAAGCTGAATATTCAAGGCGCTTCCATTAGGAATGATCAGCTGTGTATAATGTATTATGAGCTTCTCCAATCAAGCGAAAATGTTATTAGCGAGAGTTAAGAGTGCCATGAAAGCCACAAAAAACCCGCTCAATAATTCAGTGATTTTTCAGATAACAACATTAGACCGACCGCTATCAGGCCAAACCTTAACACCAACTTTAATCATTGACTTTTCTTGAGTGCTTCCGTTCTTACACCTACAACTAAAAGGAAATCCTTTTGGGAATAACGTTAGAACACCAAAGGTTCTTCTGACAAGGGACTCATATATCATCAAAGGGATAAGAAAAACATTAGGAATGGATAGTAACTTTAAAATATATTCTCTTTTTTTCATCTTTTCATAGCAAACCAATATGCTTTCTTGCCAGACCAATGTCAGCAAATTTAATAAATTCTGACATGTGATAAAAAATTAAAATAACAAGTAAGTGAATGCATATTGTTTAAGTTCATCGTATTCTAAACACGTAATTTAATATTTTAAAATTTTAAAACAAAGAAGAAAAACGGAAACAATGCATGAAAAGAAAAAAAAAAAAAGAAAATGCATTCAAATAGTTGAACTGAACTGAACTGAACTGAATTGGATTGGAATTGAATTTCGTTTTTTGCAGTTTCACTCACTAAGAAGACACGTCACTTTAATGTAAAACACTTCAACTATACTGGCGCATAAGAACACCCCTTTCTTCCACCCACTGTCCGCCTTCTTTATTATTTCGTTCTTTCTCTTCTTCGTTTTTCTGATCGTTTTCTTTTGGTATGTTATTACATTTCTTACGTACAAATGTACTATTCTTCCTTCCTTGACTTGGTTGCCCGTAACATCTTTTCAACATGAAATCTATCAGGAGCATCCCATGTGTTTGTGTGCGTATTTTTTGTGCTCGTCAAACCCTTCGTATACACTATTGTATGTGTGTGTGTGTGTGTGTAACTGTTTTCATACTTTTGCTGATTTTTCATTTCATTTCTTATGCCACCGAATTTTTACAACTTATTTTCCGAATGACAAGCAAAACGTAATGCAAGAGGATATCTCAACAAAAATAAAAATAAATGAAAAAAAAGAGAAAATGATAACATAAAACTCATAGGAAGGAACTTTTGCAATGAGTGACTGTGTAAATGCAATTGTGTGCTAGTGTGATGTATAGCGACAAGTAATGGCACTTTTAGTAAAAGTTGAAGGTTTACACATTATACAAAAGCAGTGACTTTTTACTTTTTTTCTTTTGTTTTCTTTTACTTTATTTTATTTTTTTGTTTTCTATTTAACAAATGCTCTGACACACATACACGCACGCACCTACACATGTCATAGCTATAATCGTAGTAACCAAAAACCATGTCGGAGCAACAATTCGCAATGAATCCGCAATGAATGAATGACATGGATTCCATGTCATCTACGGCTGCCGCATAGACCGATGAATAATATCAAGTAAAATCAACTGGCGATCATATATCTGTTGAATTTTACATCGGTATGTGCATACGTATGTTCGGATTTCTTGGTGGTTAGATTGTAGAAAATTTGCCGCCAAATACAGATGTAAATACTCTAATATGGTATGGAATGTTATAATGCGTGTGGCTTCTGCTTCAAATGAAACCTAGTATGTATACGTATTGGACATTTACTATTATCTACATCTACACAAACGCAAGTATCAAAAATGTCAGTAAATTCTACTTCTTGACGTTGTGCTTGTTTGCTTAGTTTCTCGAAATGTATCTGACACGTACACTTAGTTAGCAATAAGCTCTTAATACTACATATAGAATGAACACCTTTTCAAGTACAGGTGTTTTATATCAAAAAGCTTTTCTACATCACAACTGGACTGATGCCGTCTACCTACATAAATTTTAATTCATTTCTTCCTTTAACTATAACAGTTTTTATGGTATATCGTTACACTGGTTGAGTGCTAGATGCTTTCATGCGGTACTTCTCGCACTTACAATACAACACAATTTTTTATCAAAAATTTTCCGTCTTGCAGCAAAAGTTGATAGCACAAACGAGTGCAAATCTTTCGATGTAAATATTTTTTTTTTTTTTTTTTTGTGAAGAATATCCTTAAAAAACACCTGTGAAAAAAAAGAATTACACTTTTTCGCCTCTAATGAAGGCCGTATGGAAACGCTATGGCATTTTTATATTGACTGCTTTATTAAGGATGGAGAAAAAGCGAAGGAATTTCATTATCTGTATCTCTGAAAGCTTTCTTCGTTTTTACAATAGTATTAGTGAATAATTCACAGTTTTTAGAATATTAGGATACGTTCAGTTCTTGGTTTCCTTGCAAAGTGTGGTTTTTATTAGCACTTTCTATAGTACTTTGGTATGTACAGTGAACTCCCCTGTCACATGTTTTCGTATAACACACATTCGCATTATACGGTAGAGAAATTGTGACCACGTGCGTATAACACGCGTATACAACACGCTAAAAGAATGTGACAGGATATGTGCATTTATATATTTTCATACATTTCTCTGTCTCTCACTCTCTCTCTATCCCGCCCACGTGAAAAAAAACAACATTTATTATTCAGCATCAATATGAACCGTTGTTGTAAAGTGTCTTAAACGCGATAATTAAAGAAAGTTATCTTAAATATAGCAAGTAAGTTAATGCCTATGGGCTGTGGACATCTTTGTATAATCTAAGGGACTAGTACAACGTGATTTTATATAACAGGGAACGAATCTACTGTGTTTTAGGAACTTCTACTGTATATAAATGTTATATATAGTATATATATCTATGTATATATTTATCAAAAGATGTGTTTTCAATATATTAAAGGCATCGCATGCCATTATACTGAGCATGCAGCTTAAACTGACTGGAGCCTCTTCGCTAATGGGCTTGTCCTGTTCTGTTAGATTTTAAGTTAGTCATCATGTTATTACATGTGCCATCGGACATTCAGATAAAGATATCCACTTCAAACACAGAGATGAAACTCTACGCAGCGTAAGTATCTACAGTACACTACAATGGCTTAAAAAAAAAAAAAAAAGTGGAGACTTGCTCAAGATTTTCATAAAGGAAAAGACCAGTCAGGACCTTTTCAAAGAATATCCTTTCAGAACTAACTTAATAATTTATGCGTATATTTATAATTAACTTTAATTTAATGTATATATAACATATGTACATCTAATTCTCTTTTTACACGATAGATGCGTTCCCAAAAAATACGCGTAAAAAAATTCGTGTAAAAAGAGAATTAGGTGTAAACAGTATTAAAAAGTTCTTGTTAGAGTTCACTTAATTCATTTCGTGCTTACACATTTTAATTCATTAAATATTTTATAAAAAATAACTTCTACTTTGGAAAAAGGGAATTATATCTGATAATCATAAATATAAAATCGTGTTAAAACAAAATAATTCGTGTAAAAAAAGGAATTGTTTGCTTTTGAACTCGTGTTAAATCAAATTCGTGTAAAAAAATTCGTGTAAAAAGAGAATTGGGTGTATATATAATACGTATTTAATGTGCATTTTTTATTACTAATGACATATAGGAGAAAAAAGATTATAGATTATTAAGTTTAAATAAAAATTATTAAGTTTAAATTAAAATATTAGAAAAATTAGAATTTATGTTACTGAGTCTTGGCTCAAGATATCCCACGTAGAATGCGAAATTCCACGAGATTCACACTTAGATGACATAATAATTTACACAATATTCGCATATAGAAATTAATTGAGAATATTGTGACGATTATCGATGTACCGGCAAAAGCATTGTACCATTGAATAATCATAGGGTATCAGCAAAACGCCTTTATAGGCAAATGCAGTTGTAGACGCGACTGCGTTCGCTTAGCTGAAGACTCAACAATACATTGTGGGCAGGAGTATTGATGAATTAGATATAGATGAGATAAGGAACTTCGATATTTCTATGTGTCTCCATGCATTTCACCTATTATCCGGTCAAATTTGAAAATATTCTCACTACATAACAAAAACGGTAAAGGCATGACACACAAGGTAACATACGCACATTTCCAAACAAACTAGTTATTAAAGTTTACAATTTTTCTAACCTTTCAACTTTGGATTTCAAAATATTCGCATTTACTGAAATAATCCTCTAAAACAATATTCATTTTTCTGATCCTATTTGTTTTTCCGATTTTAATTTTGGCAAATGAGTCAAATTGAACGTTTTCCAATGAAAAGTTTTGAGAAAAAAAAAATTCTCCCTTTGATGTTTTAGTAGATGTCAAGCTCTTTGGTAGCGCTTGATAGATGCAAATTATGTTGTTTTTTTTTTTTGTCTTCATAAACAGCATAACCAACTGTCGCATAAATTGCTGCAAGCTCTGCAAAAATGGCATCATCGCAACGATAGCTGATGTGGAAATATAATGGTCTAGAAGAGTACGAGAAGTTACATATATTCATATATTTATGAAAAATTCGATTGAGAACAATGTAGTTTCGGACAAAATTTTATGCATTTTTTCCTTGAAGAATGTGTTTGAATAAACTTGAAACTAAAATGAAAAATTAAATTGATATCTAAGTCATTGTAGGGGCAAGATTTTGCAGTTGTTAGTGAAATTTTGCAATGTTCACGAATTGAATAATGTAAACTTGTCCTTCTGCTTTTAATTTTGGCGATCTTCAGTATTACGTAAAGAAGCAGAGGAAAAAAAATATGTGCACAATTGTTTTCTGGAAAATGCACTTAATTAGTTAACTGCGCCGACCTTTTCGGAAAATGTCCATTTAAATTGTGTCACAAAAATTTAGCGATGACGAGTATACTCGTCATATAAAGGGTATATGTAATATGATATTGGGTCGTAAAGAAATAATTTGGAAAATTCTAAAATACGTTATTATGACATTCATAATGATAAAATTTTATGAAGAAAAGCACGGACGGACGTATCACAACATATATATTCATCATGCACAGTTAACTGGTTAAAGAAAATTTTCGTGGAATCCATTCTTTTTTTTATAATTGATATCCTAAATAATTAAGAATGGTATGAGAGATGAAAAACCTGCTCCGTGGTCCAAATGTATTAAATATTATCTTTTTGTCAAGAATTTATTATTCGCTGCACTTGATTTTGTTGCCATAGTAAAATTGATTTCTTTCAACACATTTCTAATATTTGGAATAGGCAACAAAACGAGGGCTATACGGGTTAAACTTATCGCGGCAAATTTATAATTTAGGCAAATCACTATTCTGAAGCAATTACCATTACAAAGTAGCAAAAATCAGCCGTTATTCTATAAAGGCTGATTATTTAAAAAATAAATTTATATGGCCGGCAGAGTACAAAAGGCGGTTCTTGTGCGATTCACATTTTCCACATATATTTAGTAGGTTAAGCTTCCATTATCTAACGATTTTTCGCATGGACCGTTATACAAACAGCATTCATAAAAATGTTACTTAAGCTCATTCAAATACTTTGAAATATGAGACGTGTAAGTTGAGCACATGAATACATGGACAGGCGCCAAAGTAGACAGACCAATAGATGAAGCGACGTATTCAAATCGCCCCAGAAAATGTTTCTGAATTGTTTGCCATAACGAAAGGTAGATCTACCTTGAAGCACATAACCACCTTCTTAAATTTACCCTTTCACTTAAGTGAAGCGTAAACACAGAAAATTCTTTATGAAACCGAAGCATCATATGAATGAATATTCGCTTTATCTTGCAAAATAAACATCTTATACAAACTACACTACAGGTGTATATAAGAAAATTCTACTCCAACTAAATTAAAATCATTTTCTATGATTTTCACTACTACAACATTAGTACTGCACCATTTGTGGAAATTTGCCACCTGCTGTTAATTCACAGTAAAAGAAAGAAAGTGAAAAAATAATGTTTTATGCTCGATTTGAATCGTTACAAACTTGCTGCGTAGAACTTAAGCAAAATATTCATTTCAAAACCAATAAATATTCATCTTTGCATTTGCCCTAAGTATTTATCGGAATTTCCATAAATTAACAGTAAAGAAAGTTCAAGTGCATCCGAGTACAAAGTAACAATTTCCAGATGTTTTATCATACTTCAATCATAAGTTGCTGTACTATACGGTACGTATATATATTCTGTTTTAAATGTATTTTTTTTTTATTCTTGTTGCTGTTTTTAGTTACTTTTGCAAATTCATTAATATACGTTTTACTTTCTTTTCGTTTACATGTCTTATTCTTAATATGTATGCACTTTCATTTCATCTTCACATTTTCATACACCAAGCACGAGATTTGTGTTGAAAAAAAGAAGAAGAAGAAGAAGAAAACATAAGCTGTTGTAAGTTCTTTAAAAGAAAATTTATGGCATAAGAAAAAAGTCATAATACTCTACAGCGGTAATATTTAACAATTTTTAACAAAATGCCCATAACACTTAAGTTCCCATATAAATTTCAATACAAACATACATACATACATACATACATTGAAATTCCAGAAGAGCTATTAGTTTCTTTTTTCTTGTTGAGAGTAATGAATTCTTTATGTCTCTCTCCCTTTCTTTCTCTCTTCCTCACTTCCTCACTGTACAGTTAGTTGTCTTTTGCCTCATTCTTGCCCTATCGTTGATATAACTTTATATGCCATCAAGGATCGTTTAAGTACCGCATACAATTCGCAAAACCATAACTTTTGTATTGCATATGATTTATTTCGTTTGCTCTTAACATGCACTTGAGAATACTGAAGATACATATGTTAAAACATCGTATTATACGCAGTTTAAGGCATTGCACAATGTGTCATGCAACACAAACACGAAACATGTCTTCAGGATATCGATAAAGAGGTAAAAGTTTTGAAAACTTTTTTCCAGTTATCGCATAAAAGCGCAATTTAACAAGTTTTATATTTAATCTAAGAATACGTGTTTCAAGTCCCATAGTAATCTAGATGAAAGTTCTTTCAAATTCAATTTCTTATTTCTTATATCAAACCAAGTTTCATATATAATTACACTTTAAATCTGAAGAAGGAAAATAACATAAAATCTTATTTGTTCGTAATTATTGTCAATTCAAAGGAATGAATTTATTGAAGTAAAACTAAATTTTATATTTTCCTTCATACACCTTTACAATATTGCAATCATGTAAATATTGATGAAATCCTCAATAATTTACTCATTTCCTTTTAATATGGTCATGAAGTGTTAACAGTAATAGAACATACATATGTACTCATAACATACTTAATATATAAATTGTGCTTAAAATTTTAAGGGAAAAGGAGAAAACGAAATGACAAAAATAAATTCATAAATCAATAATTTCTTTCAAAGCAGAAGGAATGGAAATAAAATCGTGTCTAGCTTAAACCGAATCTTTTTAACAAATACTTTACTACACCTACATTAGTTTGGCTTTCGTTTCGGTTCATGTAGTATGCCCATAATAACGATAAACGATCATCAATATAGGTGACCATATAGACAGACGATCATAGGAATGATCGGATGGGCCACCGTACAGATAGACAATCGCGCAGATAAACAACAGCGAAGATAGATGATCGTAAAGAAAAGCGACCGTAAAGACCAATAAGCGTAAGGATACATGACCGTACAGATAGACGATCGTACGAACAGATGACAGCACGGATAGACGATCGTAAATACAAATGGGAGAATAGAGATAAACGATTGCAAGGACAGACGACCGCAGAGATAAATGAATGCAAGGCTAGATGAGCGTAACTATAAAAGTAACCAAATGAAAGGAGAGACGGCCGGTATTATTAGACGATTCTAAGGATTTCCGACCATACCAATACGTGATCGTACAGAAAAAGATCGCAAGGATAGATGACCGTATGGATAAATGACTATAATGACGATAAACGATTAATGAAAGTCGACCGGCCGTAAAGATAAACGAATGCAAGGAGAGACAATCGTAAATCGAAACCATCTTTCGCGTACCTTAAGGATAGATGAGAGTAAAGATAAACGAACGCAAGGACAGACAACTATAAATATAGACAACTTGCTAATACGCAACCGCAAGAATAAGCGACCGCAAAGATAGATAACGGTAAAGATAACCGTCTGTACTTTAGACGACCGTGTGGATAGATGACTGTAACGATCGTAAACGACAATAGACGATCGTACAGGTAAATGATCACAAAGATAAACGGTCTTAGAGCAAAATGAGTGCAAGGATACACAATCGGAAGGATAAATGAGTGTACAGATTAATGGCCAGAAAGAGAGACGACATTGGAGATAAACAACTGCACGAATAGAAGATCATAAGGATAGACGTGAATCGTAGAGATTCACCATCGACAAATAATCACAAGGAAAGTAGGAAAAGCAGGCCACAAATACTGTCTGACGTCAAAAGTTACAAATATAAAAACAGGTAGACTTATGCATTAAATAAGGACGGACGAAGGAATGCCAGACGTTTGCTCCTTAATATTACAAATTAAGTAAGAAAAGTAGTATGCCGATCGGATGGCACGATATGAAAATTCAACTTATTGCTATTTGCAGAGTATGCTTGAATAGAAAATATTTGCAAAAAATATTTATTTAAATACGTTGTTTACATGCATACAATGTGCAATCGTGCTCATTGCATACTTATGACAATTTGTTTTCAAATTGTTGCCATCACAATTTGCAACAGTTACTTGTCAATTGCAACTAAGTACACATTTTCTGTTACAAATGTACGCATTTGTGGAAATGTAATAAAATATGTTTTTTAGTTTATTTGCTTAAATTATATGCTTTGCTGATATGTTCAACATATGTAAATACATTCTTGAAACACGAACGCATCGAGATACATATTTGCAAACGCATATAGATAAATAACTACATATATACTTGTATATTGCGTTTAAATACCATGCTGAGTGTATAAATTGCATAAAACTTTCTCTATTCTTGTTATATAATATTTAAATTTTTTTTTTTTTTTTCTTTATTTTCTTTTGTATTGATACAATAATAACTGTTCCAACCGAAGGTACTTGATCTTTATGTTTTTTTTTTTTTTAATTTTCAAGGAAACGATTGTTATGTAAACAAAATGTACATTACGTTGCCCATGTTCAAGTATAGGGAGAAATCTTTTCTATAAACAACAAACAGCAGAGAGAGAGAGAGAGAGAGAGAGAGGAATTTTGCTTATACAATTTGAAGAGGCTTCGTTTCCAACTAATTGAATCCATAATAGAAAGAGTGGGTTACTTTAAAAAATAGCGTTTCAAGTAGAGCGCAACTTTAAATGCTGCAATAACATGGCAACGATTGTCTATTCTTCGTCCTTGTTAGCATCAAAGCAAAAAAAAACTGAAACTTTGTTTATATGTATCCTAAGACACTGTAAGTTAAACAAATGATGATTAATATGAACCCTGAACTGCTTTCTTTATACAGAAGTACTATGTGATGCAATGCAAAGAGCAAAGTCGCACTTGTTTCCATCTTGCATTTAAATATAAGAGAAAAGTATGTATTTAGCTTAATTTAATACATACATATATATAAATAAATAGGTACGCATAACATATATATATGTTATGTATAGGTAACAAATATATATATATATATAAATAGGTACTGAAATGGAATGAGGATATCACAATCAAAGTCGGTCGGCTAACGTGCTTCGAATCTAATCAATTGGCGACGGCGATCATATTCGAACAGATGTAAAGAGTAAAGGAAGACTGCACATTCTCTTCCTTCTGGATCGAGCCATTTACTGGAGAGCACAACACGCCAACTGTAATAATAAAACCGTTAATATCCCTAAGAGAATTGCATGTTGACGAGCCGATTAGCTTTAGTTTCTTTAGTTGACCGTGCAAATCGACTGACAATGATAGGCCGAGATACATAACGTTTGATTCTTGATGAAATTCTGGATGGAATTCTTTTGCCTATTTTCAAAGCGATAGTTTAAGAAATTAGTTGGATTGCTTCTTGCATTTGTATTTAAGATAATAGATGTAATTCAGAGGAAACTTCCTCGTACAACGTTTGTAGAGGAGACAACGTGACATTTTGAATTTTATGTTAGGAACGTCAAGTTTGAAACACCCGCTGATCTACATTCTGATCATAGCGATTACGTGAAAACAAAGTCCTTACTTCTTCACTGTCCAATTAAATTCACAGCAAACAAATGCACGCTATATGCGTCTCGATAAGATTTTCAGTAATTTCACATGCTTGGGTGGGAGGCAACTAAGTGATCTCTTAAACATATAGACGTTGACCAGCCCCTTCCACTCCATATAACGGCTGCCGTGTAATTATCTCGCTACGTTATCATTATCTCACTTCCTTCATTTATTCCACTTTATATCAGTTTTCCTGCATATCCCAAGTGCTCCTAATCCTCTGATGAAAGTTAAAAGCTATAGAATTTTTAGGTCATTTTGTTTTTTTTTTTTCTGTAAACTGAGGCTTATTTGTGCATTTTGGGATCACATTTAACTTAACTAATTAAATCGTTCTCTGTATGTATTTAAATAAACATACAGTATATTTCTTTACGGTGAAAAAAAAAATTTTCGTCACTATTCTTCCCTACTGCGTTAAATAGAAACATTTCAAAACGACGCGTGCATACTCTGAATATTCAATCAAGAAGAAGCAAGTAGCATCTCCCTACAAAGTTAGTTGTGTTAGTAGACGCGCCTATGACGGACTTGTCTTCATCATCATCTACGTTGCAAGAGACTATTAAATATATATATATATATATATGTATATACTGCTATAGATCTTACAACCAAAAGAACGGAGATTTTGTTTCCCTAAAAATAATTATTTTTGTGGAAATTTACTGCAGTATATATCCACACTTCCAACTAAAGACATCTTATTTCAAAAATAGCGGCAAAGCGAAAGAATATTCGATCGTAACGTTGATTTACGTAATTTTTCGATCCAAGAAGGCAAAGAATTTTAACTAACATCCTAAAGGTCATGGGTTCAAGCAGTAGAGTTTTCAACAAAGCCGATAACCTTAGAGTCTAGTGCTTTCAGGCTTTAGTCTTACATTTTGTAATATTTCTCTAATTCACTAAATTAATAAAAATTCGCAATTTCAACTACCGTAGTGCAGAAATTTAAAAATTAAGAAAGTGTTACGCTCTTTGCTTTAAAAATATAATATTATGCGGACTACTCACTTACCAAAATGAATTACAAAGCAAGCAAAACAAAAAGTATAATAATGGAATAATAAACAAAATTTATTCTAAAATTCTTCTAAAATCATAAACGGGGATCGGTCATTCGTGCTTATAGTTTGTTAACTTCCATTATTTCAATGTTTATTACAAATAATTAAATAAGGGATGGAGTCATTTGACTATAGCAAAACAACTCTTCATACATAACTCACACACACAGTGCTATTACATTATTCCGTGTTTTTATTTTCCCATCATTTTTCTATCTATTGTATTCATTTTTCGTCCAGTCAGCATTGTCAACTAGTGTTCTTCTTATTTCATTCTATTTTCTTCATTCTTCATAAATTTAAATGAAAATTACACAGTGCATGTTATTGCAGATGAAGTATAAATTATTTTTTAGATAGATTCACTAGCAAAATAATTAATGTCATGCTCATCAACTGTATTTGGAATCCCGCTACACTGATTTATCATTGCCCGTCTACAAAAATCATGTTTAGTAACAAGAAAGCAATTTCAAATATCTGCCCATCATCGAAATATGAGGTCTTACAAATCTGTCTTTCACTTTGCAATATCAAGAACTTAGAAACTATGTAGAGAACATTTGAACAGCGCAAGATTTTGGTCCGGCTAAACCATGTCCCGGCTAAACCATGGCCCTCTGTTATTGTAATGCAAATTTGAAGTCGATAGCTTTTCTTTATTACTTGAGAAAGTTTAAACCAGGCATTACACAGAAGAACGGACGGACATGCTTAAAGCGTTTCAGAATTTCCCGTTAATCAAGTATATATACACTTTATACAGTCTCCAAGGCTTCCCTTAGGTTGTTGCAAACATTATGACAAAATGACTGCACCTCTATCCTTCGTTGGTGTGTATAATAATTGGAATTAAGCAGCGAGTTTTTCAAACGGCTGCACTTAAATCTAACTAATTTGCAAGTCAACACTTGCCAAATCCAAATGTAAGGTGGGCGAAGAGGCCAAACTGCTGTCTGATGAGAAGAGGAAAAAGGGTTTTATTATTTATTTTTATTTATTTATTTATTTATTTATTTATTTTACTTATACAGGAACTCAACTAAAAACAAATGACAGTCGAGTTCAAATGACTCTTAAAGTAAATCTTAAAATAATTATTATTAAAACTTAGTATAAGTATAATAAAACAAATAAGAAGAAAAAAAAGAAGAAAGCATGTACACAATTAGCACAGAGCCACACCCACAACCGGTGCAGGACCAAGTTGCAAAAGAACCCCTAAGCCATCGCAAACATGCATAAGCTTGGCAACCGATAATATTTAACAACAATTCATTTTCGAGTCGATAATGACTATTTGGACAATGTTGCTTTAATGGACCTTAAAGAGTTCGATAATGAAAATAGGTGATATAAGTCATTTAGGTTCTTGCAAACAACTCTGAGCGGGTTAAACAGCTCATAATTATATTTACATTGACTAACCTTAACCAAGGTAGAGTGCCTAGAGAAGCGGTTAGGAACATTAAAACTTATTTCTCCAAGTAATGACGGCGAGTCACTAGCACCATTTATTACTTTGATTACGAAGCAAACGCCAAGAACAAATCTACGTTTCTCAAGAGACGGTAAGGACAACAGGACCAACCTATTCTCATAGGGGGGAAGAGAAGCAGACGGATCCCAAACCAAATTCCTAAGGGCGAATAGCAAGAATTGCTTTTGAATAGATTCAATTGAATCTACATAGCACCTATATGAAGGAGACCACACAACAGAAGCATACTCAAGTATGGGTCTAACCAAACACATATACAGTCTTTTGGTAATATAAGGATCATCAAGCTCTTTTTTGGGCCACCTCTTAATAAAACCAAGTGCGGACCTACCTTTGCTTAACGAGAACTCGACGTGTAAGTTAAAACGTGACCTATGGTCAAAGAGAACGCCTAACAAAAAACAAAACTTATTCGATTTCGGATGGGTATAGCGCCCAATGAGATATTTTATTGGGTGATCTGCTAACTCGCAATGATAGTTTTCAAACCATCATGGATTCAAAATTTATTCAATTTTGATGTTAAATAAAATTCAAGAACATAAGATCCCTGCGCACACACTTACCAAACTATCGAACAGAGAAATATTAGATTTTACCTTCAGATAAATATTGTCTGCCTCATGTTATAGGTTATATAGTGATGTGTATATAATGCATGTATATGATAATATGTTATACAATATTTTCTACTCTAAATTATTTTTTTTTTTTTAAATTATTTTCTGTTTTCTCACATTTTCTATTCTAATCCTTAACGAATCAATGCCATAATATGTGCGGCATGGCATTTTTGCTTACAGTTTTCAATGGACCATTAAGTTTAAGGATAAGTACAAGTGCTACGGTACTCATATGTTGACATTGGTCCCTAAAGGGTTAAAATTTAATTTTCATGCGTTCTATTACTTTAGCTATGAGCTATTTAATCCCTTTTATGTTGGTTGGCTAATATAACAACAATTATTATTAACACATTTATTCGCCGCCCTTCTTGCTCGATGAGGTGAGTAAAAATGTTAATAATTCACTTTATGTAAATATTTACGTGCAAGTTAATTATTCATATTCCAGGTATAACATAATTAACTGTAAGGTACTTTGTTTACCGTAAATGATGGCTGATTTTTATTAGCCAAATAATTAAATAAATAAAAAGATATATACAATTTATATGTCTTGTATAACGGAAGCGTTTATCTGTTAACTTTATAAGAATGCTTTAGTTAACTACTGTTTTGCTTTTAATGCTCATTTCGAAAGAAATTTCACAGTTTTTTTTTTGTATAAAAATTTATACAAATCTTTAGCCAAAAGGCAACTGGTATTGAAATGTTGGAATTTTTATAAAAAATATTTTCACCGCATAAAATAAATAAAACCGAAAGCCAATCGAAATAAACAAAAAGGAAAAACCACAAATAAATAACAACAACAACAACAACATGCTAACAACAAACGAAAATTTATATAAGTGCCGCTAGTTAGTTATCGAATACATGTATTCATTATCCTATACGACGAAATCATTTTATTCAAAATATATACGAAAAGCGTAACTAATGGATAGTTCACATTCGCATAGTACGACATTATTTAGTATTAACATTTCAATAATTTCATGGTATGTTAATATGCAATAGAACATCGTATGGAAAATATACAATCAATAAAAACTATTTTATTCGAATTACTTCATAGTGCTAACTTTATATTTTTCTCAATTCTCTGAGTATTTTTGGGTGGCATGACTTCGTCGCGAACCGTTCATCGAGCCGGTTTTTTTCACATCTTCGCACGAGCCAACCCGTTGCTTAACGAGTGCATGATCCATTAATGCAAGCACGTGGTAATCAAAAGGACGCATGGACCAGCATTTCCCATGTCGGTGCTTTCAATGTCTCTCCAATGGGATGGATGGATGGACGAATGATATGTAAAGAAATGTCCCTCAGTTCAAGTTCGTTTTGAACAGCGAACAGTTAAATTTAAATGGTTGTTTTTGGTAGCGTTCGGCATTAACCCTTTCGCCAGACTTTAACAGATCGTACTAAACACAAAGTATTTTCTTCTT
>CCAG010013193.1:0-40768 GCA_001077435.1 Glossina morsitans morsitans | reverse complement strand
ATAACATTTAGGGGGCTAAAATTTTCAACATTTACTTTACGAAACACATGTTTACTCTTTACGTGCAAAGATAGAACAAATCGGCCCTGCCCACACAAACTTACAAGTGCTCTAAATTTTACTTTTTTTAATATTTTGAAGTTTTATGCTTATTTATGATAAGGCAAACAAGATAAAATGGGTTAATTCTAAAATGAATATGGTGGACACCGCGACAAATAAAAGAGATTGGGGAGTAGAAGGCGACAAGGTAAATGTGCTAGTTCTAAATTAATTGTGTTAGATGTCACGACATGGTGAATAAATCTTTCCTTAAAACTACCCTCAATATGGGTATCAAATAAAAGGGCTTAGAGATTGAAATGAAAAATAAATTAATTATGATGGACGTCACGGCGTGGTAGATTAATTTTACTTAACAACAGCTTTTAGTGAAGTGAAAGGTGAGGGATAAATCTTATCTCATTCACTTTTTTATGGCAATAAATAAAAAAATGGGGCGCCAAAGATTTTATTGGAGGTGAGCATGCGAGATTCTTACTTAGTTTTTGTATTTGTGTATTGTAATTTCAATTTATTCGCAGGCAATAAATTCTTAGACTAAAGTAACATGAGCACTAGCAACTGATATTATCCGCTCTTTTTTTGTTTTGAAAGAAATTAAGATAAATAGTTACTTTATTCAGTTGAACAAAGTGAAATAATTTGATATTTGTTGACATGAATCAAATCTATAACCACAAATGCATCCATCTTCATGTCATTCTTTTGCGGTCTTTTTTTCGCCTTTTAGGTAATTCCTGGTCTACGTACATGGACTTCCAATGATTCTGCCAAATTTGAAGTAGTTAGCTTAATTTTTGCGGCCAGCATGCTCACAACAGAAATTACGAAGACGGATAGACAGACATGCTTAAATCGAATCAAAATTTGATCCTGATCAAGAATATGTAGCTTGCTGTGTCTCTGAAGCTTTCTTCAGGGCGTTGCAAACATTTTGGGAAAATGAATATACTTCTCATCCCTCGGTGATAAAAAAAAGCAAGCAAAACGGAACAGATAAAAAATTGCGTGTAATTTTTTTATTTTTATAAAACCAAAAAATTACTAGGCAGCGAGAGACATTAGTAGCATTATGCGAAATACATTAAGAAAAATTTCATGAAATATTTTACAATTCGTTGTTTTAATTCCTTAAAGACGTTAGACTACGCGATTAACTACAAAAAATATCGGGAAAGAAAGCACTTTGTTTCGAGAATTTTGCTATGCCTTAGATTACCATAACTGGTGTTAGAAGAACGAATTTTTTCATCTAGGCCGTAACAGTAAACAGTAAGGCCGTAAACTTTCCGGGCCACATATATATTTAATTAATGATCATAGCTGAAATTTGTAAATGGATATCATGCGTCTACAAATACATTTACCAATAGCTAAAAGACAGATTCGTCCAAAAAGGAAATCATAAATTTTATCGTTAATAATTTTCTAACCAAAGAGAAGAGAGAGGTTCTAAGAGAACCATTTTAAAACTCGATCTGAAAATTATTCTACCCGCGAATATCCGACAACACAATGAATGAATGACAAGTAACGAAGAAACTTTTTAAGGCGTTAAAGAAAGAAGATTTTCCCAAAATGCATACATCATTTTCTTGATATTTCAGTAATTGTGAACATATTTTTGAAACAACAACGTCCACTTTCTGATTTGAGCGAGACAACCAATTAAATAGAATTCATAACATTGTTTACTCCATGTCAAATACAAATACGAAGGATTAAACTGATAAGTTGATGTTTAAAAAATCCTAGGGATCTCTGATGTGAATTATTGAGTGTTACAAGGGCTATGTTCAAATCAATATGAAACAAAGCGATGGGTAGATTTTTAATAATATTCCAACTAAAAATTTTTATAATATTTTTCAAAAATGTTTTCAGTTCTTAAGTACAAGATAGCCTGTGCTGCTAATGCTCAATGTCTTTTTATTTTAGTCTAACAATTTCTTTCATTAGTCTAAAGGTATATTAATAATAATATATGTATATTTATTTATTTTAATTTATTATTTAATTAGTATTCAATACCTGAATTGTATGAGGAGCTTCAAGATATTTCTTAGCTTTCGCAATAGAAATAGAAAAGCAAGAAATGAATATTAAACCCATTTTAGAAGATTTATATACATATATACGTATTCATATAAATATACATTCGTTAATCCGTTCTTTATCTTTCTCTGCATTTTTTCTCTGACATCCATAAAGTAATATTTTCTTAAGCTGAATCATTTTATAAACGGAATTTTATGTAAAACTTTTTCTAAAACTTTTTCTGTATATTACAAGAGCATCGCCGAAATGATGGCTTAAATGTGCCATTAGCGGATGTAATAAAAATCGTTAAATTCTACCCAACTCAAAGAAAAAAAAGTATTCTTGTGCAGTAAAAACAAAAACGTGCTCGGATCTTTTTTCTTCTTCTGGAAGGAAAGTAAAATAAAATTAAAAAAAAAGAATATAATGAAAAAGTAAAAGCAACGCATACCAAATGCAATCAAATACAGTAATGGAAATTCGTTTAAGATAATCAAAAATGATTAATAAATACATAAGCTCTGTATCCTTTTCCCCCGTATGATGCATACGCTCCTAATATGAAAAGTAAAACGCAAACTTAACAGATAAAAAAAAAAAGTGCTAGAGAATAGCAACTTCATTTAGTTGCTATACTACAATAATGCTAGGTTAATGACTCCGTTTCTAATATCCAAAAGTGGACATCCAAGACCCTATAAGCTACGTCTTAATCTTAATCTCTATCTATTTACTCATCGGTCTCTCAATCTGTCAATCGTCTTCCTCTGTTTTATATAAAATGACGGCAGGCACTTACTGCTTGACATATAATATTATGATCAAACAGACACTTAGAAACACTTTTTCCATTTAATATGCTCCGAGTTACAAGACCAGTTGGCTTCCCATTTCTCGTCAATATCAACCATAGTTTATAAGATACAGTTGTTTACTTTCTTCTAAAAGTGAAGTGTGAAAGGACGCGGCGTCCTAGTACATAAATTTGGATTTGTCTGCTTCTAATTATGGCGATTACAAAACTCTGAAGTAAAGTCCTTTCTTAAACATTTGTTCCGGTAGAAAGCATTTTCAATCCATCACAGGACAATAATTATAGGACAACTTAGTTTCACAGTTTTAATATCATAGTAGTACCTCTTCAGTGGAGAAGAGCCGCGAGTGAAGCTTAAAACCGCAACTTTTCCCATTTTTGTGGAAACATGACGGTAACGTGTCGAAAGAAAGCTATTGGTTTGGCAGCGCACCAATCATCGGTCCATTTTCGCACTTCTTCAGCATTTCGAATCCGCGTGCCAGTCAAGTCATGCTGCATTGAACAAGTGCTAATCAGAAGGCGTAACGTCTGCTGAGTAAGCTGAGTGTGGGGGGACTTCCCATTCGAGCTGAGCCAGTGTATCCCTGACAACCGAGCATTCTCACACAATTAACCGCTATTGCTTATGTTTTTTGCATCACTACATCGTTCGATTTCTGCAAATAAATACAGTAGACATCTGCAGTATCCTGTCATATGCACAGTAAAACTTTATGGCCATGAATATGCTGCTTCGGTGTCGATGTGGATGGCTCTTCTGGAGTAACCTAGTACTTTTTGCCCTGAGGCTTGTCGCAGTAGATCCACTTTTCATTGCCAACCAAAATACGCCAGAGAAAACTCTTTTTCTATTTGCGTGGCCAGCAATGAGACCGCGATGTTGAAACGGTTCAAAATGGCATTTTCAATCAATTCGTATGGCAGCCATTTGCCTTCATTGTGGATCTATCCCATCGCATGTAAACGTCTAGAAGCAGTTGATTCATCAACTTGAGTTGGGTTTTCGTCGAATAAGTCTTGCAATACATTGTATTCGAATTTTCTTGATCCTCGATGCTTTTCTTTACCATTGACATCAAAATGAACACCGTTGAAACCAAAACTTCTAAAAGTGTTGGAGCGGCTTCGGTAGCAAATTTCTTCAAATTAAACAATGAAAGTAATGTATGTCGAAAATGCAATTTTAAGCATTCGATGATTAGCGTCTGTACACACTGAATAACTCAAAATCATCGAATTTAGCCGTTTCGTAAATGGGTATTTTGCATTACCACCAATAGATGTCACTGATCAAAACACATGAAAGCATCAATTATTTAGACGCAGCTGAATGTAACAAACCTATTATATCTTCAACTTTTCTTATGAAAACAAATGTTATTACAATGTGTTGACTATTTAACAAAATCGTCTTCTGGGCTCAAACAATTTTAATGACATTCGAAAAATTCAACTTAAATATTAGCCAGACCTTACTCCTACTATTGGTTTAGGCTAATGAAAAGCTTAAGCGAGCGATGTCGTAGTGGCATTAATTTTAGAAAAATAGTAAATACTTTGAAGAATAATTTGCTTACAATTCATCATAAGTATATTTCCGGTACTGTTTTAAAAAACCTTTAAGTTTTTCTCTCACTGCTTCTCCCTTATTGTCGGTCGATTCTCCTGTTTCAAGTTCAGTTCTAATATATTCTGACTGCAAACCAGCACTAAAGAAAACTTCAATTAATTATCATTTAAAAACGTTCTAAATGAAATTTAAGTCCTTTTTAGTATTTCTTACTTACTCCCCGAGAGAAAGAATATGCGGCAAAAGGAAGAAAGTAAATGTGGAAAGTGTTATTATTGTAGAATATATTGTGCGAAGAGACATTTGGTAATGAAGGCAGTAAATAGTAAATAGTTCAAGTCTCCCAAACATTACGAGACTCATGAAAAAGGGGGAATTTTCTAACGACAAAAATAAATTAAATGTATAGGAAGGAGTCTTGTAATTTGTTTGTTTCTTCTTTTCTCTTTTTTCCCCCTTTTTCCCCCCTTTTTTCTATTCATTATATCTTGTAGGATTTAGAACGGTTTTGAACGTTTCGATAACTCCTACATATTTATATATTATATGTGACGAAAGCGAATTTCGTACATAGTAACTGTGGTAACTTCATTAGTTTATTTAACATAACATATTGTTGAAATATGTGTCTGAACATCTAAGCTTCGATGAGGAGTTTCGCGGTGTGGGGGTACAAAGCCAAAAATTGATTTATAATCTAATTTTCAGTACGATCAATGATAGAGCAACTTTTGACAAGAGGCCCTATTTTAGATTTCGCACCCAATTTTGAACTATAACCATTGAAATATTCTTGCAATTATATTTAAGAAATTAAGGACTTTTCGTTCGTTGCACACATCATGGTCGTGATTTCTTAAATAAATATTATTTTAAGTAATGGAGCTTGTTTTCATAAATCTGGCTATGTAAATAGGTATAAAGTGATCCTGAAACGGACAAAAAAAGTAAAAGACCGAAATTTTCATACTCTACAATATTGAATGGGAGTAGTTGATTTTTTCTATTTTCAGAACATAAGTAGAAATTTATATGGTGTATGTGTTATACTTTAGGACTAAAAAGCAAAAGGGAAAAGGGAAAGTTTGGGACCTTTCCAAATTCTCTTGCAAGTTTGTAGGGGGTAACCCTATTTTTGCGAACGGGGGAAAGTTTTACCGCAGATATTGTTCAGACGGACAGATTGATAGATGAAAGAACGGACGTGCTTAGGTGCATTCCAAATTTGAAACTGGCCAAGAATTCATCTACTTTATAGGGTTTTAGAAATTTGCGTCTGTATAAAATTGAGTAGGCGTGGCCGATTTTTTTCCATTTTTGCAGAGGTGCTACAGCATCACCTATAGAATGTACATCCACATTTTTGTAGAGGCGTTTACTGTAGTTTATGACTGATGAGCAATAAACAAATTTTTTATATTTATTTTTCTAATTTGAAGTCGATGGCTTTATGTTTGCAACCAGGAGAGTATTCACAACAGACGTAGACAGACGAATGGACGAATATTATTAAATCGATTCAAAATTTGATACTGATCAAGAATATATATAATTTGTGGAATCTCTGAAGCTTCCTTTTGGGCTTTGCAAATGTTTTACGAAATTAATATACCCCTCATCCTTCACTGATGAGTATAAAAACCATTGCACACCTGAGGCTAAAAAAAGCAATAAAAATATTTTAACAATCTCTCCAACGACAAAGAGTGAGAAGTCGGTGTGATTTTTGATATAATAAAATTACATACAGACAATGTGAGAAAATTTTTGTTTTTTTAATTGTGAATATTTTACAGGCATTTTTCAGCGGGATAATTTCTGTTTCTTAAACTGGAGGGTAAATAAATGCAGAATATACATAATTGCAAATTTTTACATCAGCCTTGACGGAATTAAAAATATCAGTATCAAACCCATGACAAGACGCTCACATTTGTGAATAAAAATAAATATTTTTTATGTGTACGTGTACATATGTATATTTTTCTTATCCAAAAACATAGAAACTGTCTCATTTATTTAAGAGTTTGGCAATGTAATTTGCATTGGTGTTCTTTGCTTCGCATAATTTCATGCCATTTGGATTATGGTTTTCATCATAAATGGAGAGATGGACATAATATATGCAATTTTTGGCATTATTTTTATGAGCACAGGCATATAGACATAGTGCAGAACCCGCAAAATACATAAGACAAACGGAAATCTTCGTAGCAATATTCTCAATAGATAGTTTTGGAGTCGAGTAACTTTGGTAACACTAACCCTATTAAGGGCTCACTGAGAAGTTTCCCACCTAAGTAAGAGAAACACATTTTTTTTTTCAAAATTCAACATTATCCATTTCTTTCAAGAACGATGCGATTACATACAGAGATATGCCAAGCCTTACTTTTACAGTGACCCCATCATTTGCTCCAAGTCTCTTCTATTCTTTTGAGATTTTTCGGAAGATAATAATCGCCGGGAGTTAGATCCCTGAGATCTGGTGACTAAGGCAGCAAGTCGAAATTCATTCAGTCACTTCTTCGATCGTAGCCATCAACTTATGATTCAGTGTAGCTGCTGTACAGTCGACAAATGCGACGCCCATCTTGCAGTCAGTGTTCTCATGCCAAAATCTTTATTCAGTACACGATAAACATATGTTGGGCAATATAAAGAGTCTCCATGGGTTTTCGCCTTCTTCTGAGCTTGCTTCTGCAGCCTGCTCTTTTCAAATGAGTCCAAATTGTGATGTGAATGATGTTTAATGTCTGCGTTAGTGATTGACAGCTTGCGTGCCGTTCTTGTTCCTCCAATTAAAAAAATTCATCGACTATTTCAGTGACTGGCCGGCCAGACCGAGATGCATCGTTGACATTGAAACTACCGGAACGGAATCACCGTACACTTCAAAAATTTGTCGGCATTCTTTTGAATATTTGACTTTTTCTTTGATATCCAACAGCATCACGTAGCGTATTTCTTCAGATATTTCACCCATGTTCAAATCAATACAACTTTTTGCACGAGTAAAAAATTAGAAAACTATCTTCACGAAACATGTGAGGTGAAGCGTTACCTTTTAAGCACGTGTTCGTTTGAGACAATCAGTTGAGTGTTGCACGGTATGTAGGCATCAACACCATCCAGTGGCAAAAAACCCCGGAGACCTTTGATATAACCCATATATATTGGAACATATTTATAATATCTACTATGTTTCTAATCTGAATTCGACGGTCGTCTAGGAAAATTCAATATAGTGATGTTTTCTTGCGGTTTTAGTCATCGTCAACATATACATCGTCTCTCAAGCTGATCACAGTTCAGCTAATCAAAAATTCACTATGATAAATGATGATGCGATGCACCTACACACATTGTCCAACTCGTCTTTAATTTGTGTAACCGCGCTATCTTTTAACAGCAAATACTTAATGAGAACCCGCTGCTCAATTTTTCCTTTTCACAAAACCACTAACATTGACTCATTCAAGCACTCGATGGACAAGTACTCTTGTCTTCACGTTCGGGCCGCAAGTTTATGAAGTAGCCTTCATGTACGCACGAAAGGTGATAGATAGATAGTCAATAAATCATTTTAACAAAAACCATTACGGTATTTTTTATTCAGTCGAAGGTAACAGCGTTTTGAAAATGAACCAAAATCCTGAAAAAAATTGATTTATTTTACAACATCACCTCTGCCGCAACGATAACACTACGCAGATTTGTGAAAATTATGTACGTTGTGGTTTTTACGGTGATAAGCCAAAAATTAGGAACATGCTTGTTCGGTCGACAAATGACACGGATATGGTAATCCAAGTTATAACGCCTTCAAAAGCGGTACCAAAATACGGATAAGCTCTTAAGCGTAAGTTAAGGTCCTATTTTGGTCGTATTGAAAGGCAATTGGGCATCATGGGCGGTTCCAACTTGTTGGAGAGGCGCTTAAAAAGCTTGGATGGAAAGTTTAGATGCATTTAATGCATAAACCGGAGCTTGCGCTGACGATTTGCGATCAGCATTTGTTTCGCTCTCGACATACATCCTTTAGTAAAGATGCCTTCTAAGAAACGTTGTAACAATCACTTAATTTAGTTTCCCCGCTCCAAACTCCTAGAAGTTTGCCATTGCCAATACGGACCAACCGCAATTTAGTTTCTCTTGCCAATGGAAGGAAAGATGCCAAAAGTTAACCATGGCGCATACTTAGTTCAATAAACTTCATTTAAAACATAAGAAAAATATATGTAAATTTGGACGAAAAAGAGTCGGGTTTTCGGTGCAATAATCTGTCTGGAAGTACGCAAAACCCATTGTATTCAGTGTATTTGAATATCAATATTTTTCTATCCCTATTGCATATCAACCTGAAGCTAGTCCGGAATTGAAATCTTTTTAAAAAGTAAAAGTACATATTAACGGTACGGTATAAAGCGGCTATGGCTGCCATATCTCTTTTATTTTATCCTTTTCAATAGATGAGACTCCTTCACCGTTTGCATTCAGGATTTCTTCCTGTTCTTGTTCTTTTATTTTCTTGTTCTGTTGTTTCTTATTATTTTTACTTTGATGTTTGCCATCAGCGTTTATGATGACGATGGTGAAAGGCTATGGCAAAGACTAGCTGACGGTTTTTTGATTATGGGTTAACTCAAAGCAGCAAAGCCATATTTTCTTGCGGCAAGGGTTTTAATGCAAAAAGTTTTTCATTGTTTTGTTGCCTACTCTTATAAAAAATTAAGTAAACGAAAGAAAAGGAAATAATAAAATTGCTGGTGAAGAGTCTACGTTTTCGTCTTGGAATGAATCTTCGATACCCAACACAGCGAGCGAGCTTATAAAAATGTGAATACATGGAGACTCGTGAACGCCATTGTCTTAATAATGACATAAATCCAATATATATTTATTTAAAATTTTATCTCGAAAGACGAAATTAAATTAAAATTGTTCTTTTGTTTCCCTATATAACTCGATTTTCGTCTGTGGTTTCGAAGAGTAAGTTTTTTATATCAAATTTGAAGAATTTAAGAGTGCGAAAGGAGCGAAGAGAGTTCGTTGAATTTAAAGCTTATCCAGAAGATATACTTTGGTTCGGTATATCGATTTTTTCCATGAATATGAGAATGCAAACGAACGGACAAAGTTAGTGTACTACAACTCACCAGCGTTAAACAAAATAACTTTCTCGTTTAACAAAATATAAGAAACTCTTAAGCAAATATTTTGCCCTGCTATCATTGTTAAAACAAAAAAAAGAACTGAAATTTGCTTCTTTCTTTTTAAAAGTGGGAAAGTTAAGTAAGGTTTCTTAAAAAAATGAACTTTTTTTCAAGTAACTTCGTTTTGTTTTTGCACTCGACAACAAGACAGTGCGCAAAGTTTATAACATCGTTTGTACCTCAACATAGACTTAATTATATACTTATATTCGCTCGTGACCGAATCTTTTGTACCCGTCAACATTATCCTAAAAAGGACAAAAAAAGTAAAGGAACTACAATTTCATGGTCTATAATATGAAGTGAACGTGGCTGATTTTTTCTATTTTTAAAACAAAAATTTTTGTCGCGTAGACGTTTGGGCGTTGTAGGCATGTCTTTCGAAAAATGTAAGTCACTTCCAAATTCCTTTGCAAATTTGTAGGCGATATCTTCATTTTTGCTAACGGGAGAATGTTTACCACAAATAGTACACAGCTGCGAAGATAAATAGATGGACAGTTAAACAGATGGACATGTTAGGATGCATTCCAAATGTGAAACTGGACGAGAATTTATATATTTTATGAGGGTTTGAAGCTTGTGCCTGCGTGTTGTAAAGCTATTGAAAAATAACTAAAAATCTCGAGAATTAGAAAGAATAAAAACTACCCCTAATAAAATTTTAGAAATCTAACGAAATAGATCTTTGCTTTGCTGCGCTGCTCGTCGGAGATTCGCCTTTTAAATCATGCTAAATTATACCGTTAAGACAAACGAATTATACATGTACACTATGTCTGCTATATTTAAGGTGGGCTAGATTTTCATAATAATTTCAATAAACTCATTGCCCAACAAAGAGTAACTTTCCAAGGTGGTCTGAGCTCTCCACTTTTGGACCAATTGCCTTGGATTAAAGCTACCGACGTTTTGCATAAACTTGTTTCTACCAAAAGGGACCATTTTAATTCCCTATATTTATCGACATGTCAAAGTCACAAAAGTAAAGGTAGGAAGCTGAAATTTGGCTTGATCGAATTAGAATGCAAGCCAATCATAAATGAGAAACTAAAGCCGTCTTGAGAAAAAACGAACATATTTTCATACGTACGTCTGGCAGTTTGGATCGTCTGAAGATGTTTCGAAAACCTGTTATCTAAATGTTCGAAAAATCTATCTGCAACTTTTATCCAAAAATGGTCCCGATCGGCATACTAGTACGTCCACAACTGACAATAAAATTTTAATTCCAATTTACTTACAATCTATTTCGGATCTATTTGTAATTGGGTAGAAAAATTGCTAATGCCTGTTAGAATAAATGGGAAATAAATTGGAAATAAATTGGAATTAAAATTTTATTGCAAAGATGTCGGTCTTTTTCGATCTTGCTTACATTCTTAATCGATCAAGGAATGTCTATGCCAAATTTTAGGTTCTTAACTTCTATTGCACGACTGCGAGAAACCGACAAAAATAGGGGATCAAAATTATTCATTTTGGTAGGAATAAATTGATTATAGGCATTTAAAGGTTTTTTTTTTTTTTTTGATATATATAAATGACACCAAAACATGTTGAAATATTACATGCTTTATAATCGTTTTTTTGAAGATCGAAAATTAAAAAGGATCAAAATGACGTACTCGATAGTTTTAGTGTTAAATATGTATGCCAACGTCGGCTTTAGATATTTACGTTTCAACCACTCACGGCTACGATTTGATCAAAAACTAACGAAGACTTCATTGATTCGTTAAATACGCTAGCGTCAACTTGCACACGTTATAGTCATCACATAAAATGACTAAATCAACATCTCGTAAAATATTTTGGATCGAAAGAGATACTTCAGTAAGTCCAGCAGGAGAATTGAAAAACCTTTCGTGACTCTAATCAAAATTTTTCCGACAACGGGAATAAGAAGGGACGACGACATGAGACTTTGCAATCCTATTTTTTCTCTGGCACAAAAAATTTAAGCTTGTGTTTAAAAATTTCTCAAGTTTTCCTAATTCGTAACTGAAGAAACTATATTACGTAAGAAAATTGGTTTTGGGGTTTTTCTCAACTAACTACCGATTAAGTAATTATACAAAAATCGTTCAGCCTTTTTTTTTTTTGATGTGAAATAGACGATTAAGTGGTTTTGAGAACTACACGCATCCACGTGGCATGTATTCACGATTTTTTAACTGATAACCACAACATTTTGAAATTTTCGATTTCGAAATAATTTCAATGTTTTAAATATTGTGGTTGTGTATCCGATCATTTAAACATTTTTGCAAACTTCCACTTTACTCGTTTTAGTTTAACAGTTTTTCGGTATTAAATAACATTTACGTTCTCCCCTCGTACATCGGTAACTTGCACATAAAAATGTAGAGAAGATGCTAAACAATATTTTGAAATAAATTTGTTTGTTTGTTTTTTTTTTACCATAAAAATGTTTTAAAAACGTATTTTTCTTTGTCGTCTCAACCATTCTAAGAAAAGAAGAAAAAAGCAAAACAAAAACATGTTTCTCGATCAACGAAGCTGCATTATTTAGTGGAAATTAAATTGTTTTCACAGTAATTGCAACAGATTTCGTGAACAATGCACAAAATTGTTTGTATATTTCATAGCATAGCATTCATTACAATTAAGCGGTTGTCATTATCTGTCATTGCGGTTAAAAGATTGTGCTTCAATGTAATATTGTATGTAGATGAATAGATTCATACGCGATTTGCGGTTAAACGAAATCTAGTTAGTATATATCACTTAAGCGCTCGACGTGTTCAAAAGGCTTTAAAAACTATGTAAAGTAACCAACATCTAGTGCACATAAAGGTCAAATAATATACTATTGTAAATAATAACTGAAGAAACAATTAGCAATAACTCATACGTAACATACTTACCATAGGAATGCATTCCAAAAAATTAATTACAAAATCACAGGCTATCTCCGTTGGAGATAAATGTTTTTAAAAATATTTCGTACGAAAAGCACACGTAAAGTTCAGTCTTTCAGGAAAGCTGTAAAACTGAAAGTTCAACTTTCAGCAATAATTTAAAAACTCGCTATAGAGTTATGGACGCAAAAAAGTTAAAAATTCTAAATAAAAGAAAATCTGCAAATGGGCTTTTTGGAATAATCAGAGTTTCTTTCTTGAATCACTGTCAATTAAAGGTTAAAGTTACTCATAATAAATATTTAATGGGGTAAACAGGAGGGCAACTATATATATAACAATTTCCCTCAGTTCATATTAACTTTCTTCGGCATTCGATAAACAATTCAACGCATACATCTTCAATGAAGTTCCCTGAACAGAGCAGAAATAGCCCAAGGTCGTGTTGCCTATACTTTTCCTTTCCCGGTGTGGATTAACAACGTCCTATGGGTGACAGAAAAAGCTGTTTATTTATTAGCAAACGACCGTACTCTGTGCCACTCGTTCTCTTTCAATAAGTGAACCTATAAAGCAGTGCGAAAAAATAAACGTTGCACTTAATTAAAACTTCACCAAAGGATTAGAACGGTGTCAAGCAAAGAGAGTAAATTTCAAACAAAACAAAGGAGACGCGGTCAACACGGCCTTTCCTTCGATGGTATTAGGTTCAGCGACTCTTGATTTTCTTACCGTCGAAAGAAGCATTCAAGGACCTAAATATTTCTAATTATTTCCCTGCAGGTGTTATCTGCGCCATTTGCTTTGTTTACATCCACCCAAGACTAAAGTACAATTCGCAAGGGTGAGCGAGAGCTTGCAGATCTTGTCTGAAGATAATACAGTGAAGGATCCAGATGTCTCCTGTTAACGAGAATATATTGTAGAACTCTTTCTAACCTCTTTTTTTATTTTCCGTTCATTCACAATATTATTGCAACCATCAGATGATTATGGTTGTGAGACTCTGCTCACGATTGGGACTCACGTTTAACTCAACTTTTTCAATATTTTGATTAAGTCGTAAGATAGTCACCTTTTCAACAAACCAATCCAAGCCAAGCTGTTTCTGAAAGCATTCTAGTAATAGAATGCAGGCACTTTGTATTTGAAAGCGCACGTCACAAACCACCATCGTCATATAAATAAAGTCGAATTATTAACGAAGAAAAGAAATCCGATGAAAGGCCCTCTTAATTCGGAATGTCGTATGCACGAGCAACATTCAAAAATTCATACTAGATATCATACAATTACATAAAAATTAATAATCCATTCTTTCGCCTTCCTTTCGCTAGGTAACTTTAACTTTATCTTTTAATTTTATCGAAATCGCAAAACCAGACAGAAATTTAAAAAAAAAAACTTCTCCCTTATAATTAAAAAAAGATAACCAACTCAAAAATAATTAATTAGAAAATTAATTTATTAAAAAAAAAAACTACATAAATATATTTTATAGAAACTTTTTGATTGAATCCATGGCACGCCCACAATTTAAAACAGAAACGCAATTTTATTTATTTTTAGTAAGTGATCTCAAGTTCATGATCAAATCAGTCCTCATCTTAATGTATGTACATGTAATGTTGTTGTCGTAACACTGCTCAGTCTCTTGTAATCTGATTGAATACATTTATTTTGCTTGTTCTTCTTTTCAATTTATATATTGGACCCTCCATAAATAGATAGAATAGTAAGCCAATGTAGATCTGTGCTAGACTTTATTAAATGTTAGTAACCCATAGACGAGTCAGACTGGTCAGACTAATATTGGGATATGTATGAGCGCTGTGTCATCGTTGGTGCATTGAGAGAATCGCATCCTCTTTAGAAAAGAATGCTTACGTTAAGAAGTTTACTTTAGGAGTTTCATTGTCATCGGATGAAAGCAGGTTACCATTAATAACTTTATCTCCAGTTCAACAAGAGAAATGTATTTCCTCCTTAGTAAAGTGGATAAAGTTAATAGTTTTATTGACTCGACAGCCTCCTAAAATGAGATTTAACTTTAATGTTCCCAGTCGTCCTTCGGAGGACTCCATTTTTCATAAAACTTCGTTAATGTCAATGTTATTATGAATTATTTAATCCACCTAGGGCTCTTCGTAAAAATCTCTATGAGGTATTTTTAACTTAATTTCTATATCAAATGGTTTAATACCACCGTAGAATATGCTTATCAGTTTACTACATTTACTACGATCGATTGCAGGGTTTTTTCATGTTTGGGTTGCGTTGGTTCAGTGACGCACTCCTATCCCCAATGTCTACATCAGTTGTAGTCGTGTCTCTGTGCTATATAAACACATGGTTTTTTCTTTTTATTTATTTAGAACTTATTTTGATCATAGCACAACCACCACTATCACTCTATATCATATTTTTTCCTCACTTCTTCCTAAGCCGTATATTCTCACGTGCATAGGGGAGATATCCTGAGCGATTGGCTATAAATTGATTGCTTCGTTCTTTTCTGTAAAGAGTTAGTGCATTGTTTTATTTCTATTTCTTTTTGCGCGTAATTATTCGTAAAGGCACAAAGTTAAAAGGTGTAAGAATTATAAAAAGAATTATAATAATCTTAATTTATATTAAAAGTGTTTTTGATAATAGGTCTCTTTCGTGTTTATTTTTCTTTTGGTGCTATTACAGTTTTTCTCTTGCTCTTTATTTACCGTTGCTTACTAGTGTGAAATCTTCGTCTAACTTAGGAGAAAATTGTGGTGATTTTGTTTTCTCTCTTTTTTATAGTCTTTGCTGGTTGGTGGTGATTTCTCTTATTCTCGTGCTCTCTTGTTACAGTGTCAACGTAACGGAGAAATTTTCTTAAATTTTTAGAAAAATTTAGTGTTGTGACCCTCTTGATTTGGCTCTTTCTTTTTTTTTTTTTTTGTTCTTCTCCTCATAATCCATCTCTATCTTCTTGACTTGACATGGAGTGTCTATATACTTCATGTCGTGCCAAATCTGGTCCGGAATCTGATAGACTCGTTATGTGCTGGCTTTGCGCTCGCTTTGGGCATGCAAAGTGTGCCGGCATTATAGGCCGTACTGCTGACGCAGTCGTTGATCCTTCCAAAGGATTACGTTGGTCATGTCGCGACTGTAGAAAGCGGGACATCGACTTCTAAAGACTTTTCACGGAGACGAGAAATGATTTTTCAAAATTAAGTAAAAATCTCGGCTCCATGTGGAAAATGTTCGAGGAAATTAAGTCTAGGTTTGATGAGTGTCGCTACATTGAGCACTCATCTCCTTGCCAGGCCTCCAAAATAGCAACTCGTAGCGTAGGGACGTCACCTCTGATCCCCTCTAAACTTGACTCGCTTATACAAGTTAGTGCTCCTTCTAACTCCACGTCAAAAGTCATCGTTTCCGATACTGTTGATTTGTTCGGTAACAAAATTGTTACAAACAAGTCGGCAAGTCCGTCTGCCTTAAGTTATGCTGAGGTTGCAAGGGAATCTCTCCCGGTCCCGTCGTTTGTTCTAATCAGACGTCATCACCTAAAACTAAAAATAAGAAAGTGGAAAGTAAGTCTGCTTCCCCTCCCTGCTGTTCGAGTGTGAACACTAGTCACCAAACTGGGCATGTTGCTCAAGCTTCTCGTACAAGTGTGTCCCCATCTTTTCTTCTTTTTCCTTAGAATCGCAATCACATCAGCTTCAAACTGACCTAAATAAATTGGTGGCATGGTGCTCTTCAAATTATATGACACTAAACCTAAATAAATGTAAGAAGCTTTCTTTCTCTAGAAGGAAGTCATTCATAACCCATTACTTTATAGATTCGCACAAGTTGGAGGACGTTGAGTCGTTCACAGACCTAGGCGTCCTCTTTGACCGTAGGTTACGTTTCAATTTGCACGTTGAGTTCTCGATAAGCAAAGCTGGGTCCGCTCTTGGTTTCATCAAGAGGTGGTCCAAAGAGCTAGATGATCCGTATATTACCAAGAGGCTGTATACGTGTTTGGTTAGGCCTATACTTGAGTACGCTTCTATTGTGTGGTCTCCCTCGTACAGGTGCTATGTAGACTCAATTGAATCTATTCAAAAGCAATTCCTGTTGTTTGCTCGTAGGAATTTGGGTTGGGATCCGTCTGCTTCTCTTCCCCCCTATGAAAATAGGTTGCTTCTTTTGTCCTTTCCGTCTCTTGAAAATCGTAGATTTGTTCTAGGCGTTTGCTTCGCAATCAAAGTATTAAACGGCGCTATTGACTCGCCGTCATTACTTGGAGAAATAAGTTTTAATGTTCCTAACCGCTTCTCTAGGCATTTTACCTTGGTTAAGGTTAGTCATTGTAAATATAATTATGAGCTGTTTAACCCGCTCAGAGTTGTTTGCAAGAACCTGAATAGTGTCTATCACCTTTTTTCATTATCGGACACTTTAAAGCCCATTAAAGCAACTTTGCTTAATACACGAGATTTGCCAATGTCGTACTTAAACTAGCTCTTAATCCTAAAAAGTCACTACGATTCGAAAATTAATTGTTGTTAACTATTATCGGTTGCCAAGCTTATGCATGTTTGCGATGGCTTGCAAATGAACCCCTCATTTGCAACTAGGTTCTGTACCGGTTGTGGGTGTGGCTCTGTGCTAATTGTGTACATGCTTTTTGTCGTTTTTTTTCCTTTTATTTGTTTTATTGTACTTATACCAAGTTTTTTAATAATAATTAATTTAAGATTTACTTTAAGAGTTATTTGAACTCGACTGTTGTGTATTTTAGTTGAGTTTCTGTATAAGTGGAATAAATAAATAAATAAATAAATAAATAAATAAATAAATAAAAAAAAGAGAAAAAAATGATTTTTTTCTTCTCTAGATGTATATTTATTTGTTGACATATATATTTTTGTTTCAAAATCCTTTGAAATATTTTTTGGAAAAAACATTAAACTTTTAGTTACAGTTTGATATTCTAAACGTGATCTTAATAGTTTTCTAAATGTTTAACTCACCTGTAACTGCATTGTACCTAAATTTGGCGTAAATATATATATAAAATGTAAATAAACGGTATCCACGATTCGCCGTAAATCGATTTTTACTTGAAGTTTTTTTCTTTTTTTAAATTTTCTCCATCACTCAAATGCACTTAAAGTAAATTGAAACTATAGCTTCCGAACAATTGACCATCAGAATCAGGAAATATTAAAGTTTTTTCTTATTTCACTTTTATTTCTGTTGCTTCATCAACATTTGCTAACCAGTCGAACAAACAAACAGCGAACAGACCAAAACTACTACAAGCAACACAATCAAAACGTACGAACAATTGAGATTTCAAGGAGGTCTTTCAGCATATAATTGTAAATTATGTTGGTTTAAGAGTATGTAAATATATAACACATACATAGAAAAAAGAAGTACGATTATTTTCATTTATATGCATGTGGCTGCGTGTGCGTGTAAACTTTCAATCTTCATATCAAACAAACCATAAACATGAGAATTAGTAAAAGTTTCGCATTATGGACTATTAACTACAACACACATACATGCGCGCTCATCAACAAAGTATTAGAAAACAGAAGAAAGGAAATGATTTATATATGTGTAAAGTTCTTCTTTTTTTTTTTTGAAAAATATTGTTTGAAAGTCAAATGAGCGTTAGGCCATCAATTTCCTGTTGCTGTTCAATAAAAAAAAAAACCTATAAGTAAACCACTTAGAACGAATCACAGATATCCATTGAACCTTAACGCCTTTTTAACGCCTTTTAAATCGCTTTATTTTTACGAGACTGTACTAAAATTTTTTTTGCCCAGTAATATATTATTTATATATTTTTCATATTTATTTAACCCAAACATATTATCGAAATATAGAAGTGAAAGCGCAGGTAGGAGGACGGATTGATAAACCAGCAGCCAAATGTACGATCTGATAGGCTATCGATGGTACGGACACCTACGATCGACATGTCTTTCACTCATTTTTTGAATTTATAACGATTTTTGAATCTTTAAAATCTATGCTCGAAAAACTCCCAACCGATTAACGAATTGAATATATTTTTATACTACAATTGTGGATAGAAAAAACACTGTTTTTTTATTTTTTATTTTTTTTTATTGTTATTATTCTCTAAAATGTTTGAGTATAGAAGGCAGTTCCCCATGAATTTGTAGTGAAAGTTTCTAGTTGTGTTGTGTTTGTATTTCCTAACGCAAGAGAGTGTAGAATTCCTTCCCCTATCTGTACGGAAATAGTAAAAGCTACGTATTTCAAAGTCTTTTTTTCATAAAAATTTCATTCATGGCTTTAATTGAGAAAGGGATAAATCAGAGAACATTTAAAATTCCTGTCCTAGATTCGTAACGTGCTTAAACGTGATTAAAAAGTTCCGAATATATTGCCTCTAAGGTTTTCTAACTTTTCTTTCTTTACTTTTTTAGCTATAAAATAAAACAACAAGAGGAAAGGAAAGCAAAAGACTATCAAAAACTTGATCAAGAAAATCTAAAAGATTTACAAAATATTTATCTTTGTAAATGAAAACGCTAGTAATTACATGTCAGAGTATGTACAATTGCCTATAACCATATGGTCGAAATATCTTAACACAACACAACTCAACAACTAAACTAATTTAAACAAAATTTCTAACCAAAAACTGTTTTGACTTTAATTAAAACCCAGAAAAAGAGTTAAGGAACGAAACGAAAAGAAAAGTAAAAATACATCAATAAATCCATCATCGTCATTATTATCATGAATATAAGACATAACTACGTTTTCATACGTAACGAAAGAAAATATGAGGTCATAAAAGGGGAAGAATATGAAAATTTCTCAATTATTTCTCTATTTTTTTTCTTTTTGTGATTTAGGTTTACATCCGCACAATTATCTACCTATCGGTTAGGCGGTTATACAGGCATGCATATACATACATACATACATAAGAGAGATAACAAACGAAAGCATGAAAATAGATTTTTAAAAGAAAATAAAAGCAATCCCTTTCATGCATTCAAAAAAATGAAAAAAAAGAAAACATGAGTTGATTAAACTTTTACATGATTTTGCTGTTTTGCTCGGTGTGTATGCATACATTCGCGAACAACTTTCTCGCGAATGGCACCAGCGCTTATCTGAAAGATAGATACGCACTATAATCTATACATTAAGAGGAACATAAATGAGATGCCATCTCTTTCCTATTGTTGAAAATCTCAAATAATAAGAAAATACTTGCCGAACCACAATGCTGATGACATGATGATGCGGGTGACAAAAACGATGATAATAAAACCAGCGCTGATAGTATGTAAAGACTATTGTATAACCAAGTCAATTAACACTCGTCTAACAGCAGCACCGTAAACCAAGGCCTTCATTCAACAAGTTTACAAAAAAAGTTTAAGAGATAAAGAAACCATTGTGACCAATCACATCAAACTACCATGAATCAATGCCAACATCGCTACAACAATTGAACTTAAACAAACATTGGCAGCAGCAAAGTTTCACAAAGACGATCAATGAAATAAAACATCATCATCATCATTATCGTTTTCATCGTTATCATTGTTATCATCGTTTTCATTAGGGTAGCGGCAACGGTACGAGTGCTGATAATAATAATGGTAATAGCATACAAACTTATTTTCACCTCCTCCACCCCCGGTCGATACGTTACTTTTGACCACGTCAGATCTCCGAAGAAGAAGACAGATTAATGATATAATTTTTACTACAAAACAAAGATGAAAGTTTGTTAAGGAAACTTTTCAATAAATTATTCTACCAATTGATGTTAAGCAAAACTTAAAGTTTCTCTAACCGAGCTTTTTTTTTGACAAAACTCCTTTTTTCTTTTGAATATATTAAAAGCGACAACCACATCAAGTAAGTAAGATTGAGTAAATAAAAAAGAAGTAAAGTACCACAAAGAAGAGAATTTAAATTAAAATTTGTCGAAATGACTGCGGGAAAATAAATTTGTAAAACCTTAACATTAATTAATTACTGAAATTTCTAATTAAAGAATCTACAATCGAAAGTGAAATAGCATTTGACAAAAAGGCTCACGAGATCGCCTTCTTTATAAAAAGTTAAACAAGTTAAAGTTAAGTTTTTCAAGTGATGAGGGCTTCCGAAATAATTAGGAAAAAGAACCCCTTGAATTATTAGCATTGAAGGAACAAAAGTAATGTGCTAAAGCTTTTGCCAAAAACATTATTATGTCTTATTAATGTGGAGAAGTACAAAGAAGTTATTCTGAAAGCATATAGCATTTTGGATTTCATCCACTATTGCAATCTTTAGAATTCGGAAATTAGGAAAGGATAGCCTTTCAACACTTTATGCAGGGTATTTCTATAAAATAATTAATATTACATAACTATAACTTTTAGTTATGATTCAGTTCTATAAAAAATAACCTTCAAGTTTTGTAAAATTGGAGAATCGAATATATCATCACAAGCGAAACAAACGAAAACAACAATTACCTACAAAAAAACTATTACTTACAAAGTGGCCAGTAAAACAAATGTAATTTGTTGCTTTATCGAAAACTTATTGTACTTGTTCGTCGATCGGCATCGCTTTTGAAGTCAGAATGTACCCCAGATTGGAATAGAAACCCTTAATTTGTGCTTAACGCACTTTGCTATTCCTTGTGGCTTTTTTTTATAAAATCATTTTTTTTTTTTAATATCACAAAATCAGAAACTCACCCAGCGATTGTCTCCCATTCATGTAACACGGCGACTGTCAGAACGAAGTAAGAAAGGTGAAGGAGATAGGGAGGCGGGGCCGTTGCTGCTGCATTTAGTTGCTTTTGTAGGTCTGGAACCAATCTACTGTTTTTCCATTTAGCCAATATCATTTTTTACACGCGCTTTTCCATACGACTTTTCTGGGAACGTGTAAAAGGAGAATCAGGGAATGTAGAATATAGATTTCATTCTAAAGTTGTGCGCATGAAAATTAATTAGGCAACAATTCATCCGCACTTAATTTTCGTTATCAAAGGAGTCTAAATTCCGGTACATTTTCACATTAAAATGCGAAGAAAGGATGAAAAAGATCATAATGGTTAAGATCGAAAGTATCAGTATATATCAAATATAGCTTTTACCTTAATTTTCATCGAATAAATGACAGGATAAAACGACTTATGTGGAGCTGTTTCAAATATGCTCTTGAAGGTATAATTACTTTAAGAAAGGGTCACTATTTTTTTTTCCAGAAAGGCATTCGACATATAGTAATTGTTACTTAACTAGTACTACTAGTAGTAGCATTCACTTAACTAACTTAGAAGGACTCTAGACCCGCAAGCGTTTACAAAAATATATATTTTGCCTATTCTTACGATATCGCGAAAGTCTTCACATTTCATTTTCTAATTTACAATTCTTGCAAACTTGTATTCATAGCATATTACGCATGATGGAGCATGACATACAACCACTCTATGTTTCATTATAAGCAGAAAGTCAGATATTTTGAAACAGGTAGTATTTGTTAGTTACAAATTGATTGTATCTTAAGAGGTACATTAAGAAGAATATTGAAGCGTTCAGAATTATTTAGGAAAAAGAAAATCGCGTTAAAAAGAAAAACTTAAGTAAGGCCTCAGAGCAAAGCAAAGTTTATTATCTCGTGGCGACATGACAATCCGACAGTCTTTTTCTCTTTTTAGCTTTCATTCGAACTTCACGATTTAAATCACAAGAAAATTATAGCATTTCTTTTCGAATAATCAGTGAGTACGCAAGGAATCTCATTTCATTAGAAAACACACATGGAACATTTTCATTTACTTGGTAAACTTTATTCGAAATTGTTGTCAAAAACCAAAACTTCTATTGAAAAATTCCACTCTAAGTTCAGAGTAGTAGGGTCGGTAAGCATCTTACTCGGCAATTAAAAGAATATTTAAGATATCGGAAATAGAATTCTGTTTAAAATGCTCCCCTTTTTCACGATACATAGTTAAATTTACACTAAATATAAAAAAAAAAATTACTTTACTCATTCAACTATTAATGAATGACGCCTATAAGTTGACTATGAAGAAAAATTGCAATTATTTCTTCCCTTACTGTAGATTTTCAATTATTCCTTCCCTTACTATAGATTTTAACGCTGCCTTCTAATAAAGTCATTATAATAGAAAATTTTCACTTGTACAAGTGTTTCCTTTCACACTGTGAATGTGGGTTAAACACTTGGATCAATGGCATGCTATTAGATTTTAATAACACATTTCACAACAATTTCAACGTAATATAGGCAAAATTGAAAACTTAAAAACAAAAAAAAATAGGACACTTTTAAAATTAATACAACAATAATAACAAAAGGAAAAAGTAGCCTTGTACTTAAAATAGCCTAAACGAAAATTCATCATGCATTGAAAGTTTTTAAACAAAAGTTCACACAAAATTGAAGGTAATTTACTAATTTCCGGTAAAACAACTAAAAAGGGTGATGGCAGTAAAAGAGTACGAAAGGCAAAGGAGACGATAAAAAAATTTCACAAAGGTAAAGCATATGTGAAACATGCATGCATACAAGCAGGTAAACAGCCAAACAGTCAAGAGGCCGGGCAAGAAAGTAGACGGGCAAACAGGCATGAATATCTATCTAGTTGGTTTGCATGTTACGTATGTACAGATGTATGCATATCTAATAAACTATGAGTCATTATATTAATATACGGCAGTCATAGTGTGTTAGTGTCTATATATATTTATATTCCAGTGTACAATATCACGCGAATAGGGATTTTTGTTAGGACTTTTCCATATATATACATATGCATGCATAACTGATGTGTAATAATAAACGCCAGACTAATAAATCACTAGTGTAAATTACTACATATAAAGTGTACTTTTATGAAACGCCATCAGTTATGCAGAATCAAACACATGCATATAAATATTTATATACATATATGGCCATACAAACATAGGATTGCATATCATGTCAAACGTGGATGCATTATGTGTTAGTAACGAAGACGAAGTGTGACTTGCGGTTAGAAAATATTAAAACCAAAAATTTTTATATTTATACTCTATGAGATCCAACTACTTAATACCATACAACTTATTGAATTCAAGCTTTTACAGATTGCTTTATTAGATATCAGATACCATATATTTCATTGCTCATGTAGCTTAGGAACTGCGTTATATGATTGCATTTTTAGTTTTTTTGTTTAATCGGCTCGATCTACTTCAACGGGAGTGTCGAGCGCTTGCCGATAAAAAAAAGTGACACGAAAATTGTTATTCGAAGTATTAGCATCGCCAGTCTTTAAGCAGAATGCGAAAGAAAAATTGCTTCTCGAGTATATCCCATAGAGACCTATTTTTTGAAATTGTCAAAAGAACGACAAAAACCTATTCAACCAAACTAAACGTCATCAATTCAAGTCAGTGCTAATCACTCAGAGCCATGTCTGAAGAATTTAGCGAAAAAAATGGCATATTATTGTCCGGTTTTGCTAACATTTCCAAGCCAAGTTTTTCTATTTAAATCCAAACTTCATTATGCCGATAAGATCCTACATTGTGATTTTTCGTGTCAATTGCTTCAGTTGTTCCCCTCTGTAGACTTTCCTACTAATATAAAAACGGCTGAAGTTTGTCAAAAGTCTAAATACCGTTCATTATTTAAATCACACTAATAATACTGGACTAGGGCATGTTATTCTTCCACTGTATTCACCAGATATTCGTTCCCACTATTAACATTGGTTCCAATCGATAACTTATTGTCCCGTCGACCAATGTTTCAACTCTTATAACAGCAACTTGGCATTTTTTTTTTTTTCAGCTATAAAGATCACTGCTGACTAAGGATGCCGCGACCTAAGCACAACATTAACTTTTTGCGCCATCAGTAATGATAGTGGTGTGATTAAAAGCAGCATGCTAACCGTCGGTTTTGTGACCAAAGAACTCCTTGTTATAATAAAATAACAAAAGATTAGCCGAATGGAAAAGAGTGTTGCAGAAGAAAAGGATTTAGAATCACAACTTCCATTGCAAAGGAGAATATAACTGTAAAATGAACCAAACCTTGGATCTCCTGTCAACGCGAACCATTTGATTTTTACCTTAACCAACTTCGAGGTTGCTATTGCCCCTTCAAAATGTATTTATACAGAGTCAAAGTTCAAGATTGGTATTCAATTGAGATTTCAGCTAATAAAGTTAATAAAGCTAGATCTCTTTTGAGATCCATAAAAAGATGATCTAAAGAATTTAATGATTCATACGGTATCAAGAGCTTGTATACAACGCTTGAATACTCATGTGTGAGTTCGTCTTCTAGTTATAGATACCATGTTGACTTTCTCGAATCCGTTCAACAGGACTTATTATTATTTGCCTTGCGGGATTTGTGACGGAATCCTGCCTTACCTCTTCCATCGAAACCCATTGATTTATCTAGCCTTGAGAAAACACCCCAACACATTACATCTAACATGTAATCTTTTCATTTAAGCTATTAATCCATTCAATCCACGTCGGGCAATATGTAAAATGCTCAACAATTATTACCACTAACTTGATATCTTGGTTTAGTTCGCTAGATTGCAAGCATTATATTACGCGGCTACCTACTTAAAATTTCGAACTATGTACAAACACGATTAAATCCGGATATAACAATTAGCTATGTCTCAGATATATATTCACATTTTAAGCCCTCTATTCTTCATTGTTACTGACATTAACTTATAAATATATATACGATGACATGAGCCTTATAGTACAAATAGCAAAAAAAAAACACATATTCACCCATCAGTACATATACCAGTGTCTAAAGTTGACGTTTAGACAGATACTGTTGTTGATACAATTAGGTTATCTCTTAGCTTATATTCAGCTAGTGATTCGTTTTTTAACTATTAAATAAATATATTCAATAAATGAAATAACTGAAATGTAGTCCTCCTAGTAACCTTTGTGACTACATTAAGAATTCAACCTTTCAAATATAAAAATTCAAGTATTTATTTCATTCAATTTATACTTTAGCAGTAGATAATAACTAACGCAATCTCGATTATAGACCTTGATAGACAACGTAACATATGTATAAATAATATAAGTATATGTGAAAGTATTTTTAGTCAAGTTTTGTACAATGATGAAAAAAATGGATTTTAATTTAAATTTACATCAAAAAGGGACATCTCGAGATAACCATAAAAACCACTGTTAACATACCGCAAGATATTTCCAATTTTACAAAGAGAAAAACACTTTCAAGCCAAACACTTAACCAAACTATAATAAAGAAGACAACAAAATATTACTTAGTAGAAGGAATCAAAACCAAGAAGCAAATGGCTACAACGGAAAGAAAAGGATCCGAGTAATGGCAATGTATTGTGTTTTTCTTTGGCTAAACTATCATTTAAGCTCTCCACCCATACGGTTTGCTATGGTTGATTGATGAAGGACATAAAAACTTTTTTTTATTTCTGTTCTATATAAGTTTCTGCTTAAATTTTATTTACTACACACACTGCTACATAAGTGCTGCATAAAAAGGGAGATAAAAGATCACACACAATATAACAACAAAGGCAAATACGAAAATAACCTAATGTTGATTGGAAAATTTGTGCGTGCCCCTAACAGAGATAAAACGGTACAAACACACACACACACATCAGCGCAAATATGTTGTCCCCACTGAATATGCCATATAAACAACAACACTGTGTTCTTCTCACTTACTGCGAATCAAAACAATAAATTGTGTGCATAGTTAGGAAGATGTAGAGCTTTCGTAGATTTAACCAATATTTACATACATACAGGCATACATATGTTTGCTTGAAAATGTGAATTATACATCAGTGTTAAAAAAGAAAAGATTGATTAAATTTATATATAAATATATGAAAAAAAACTTCACATCTTAGAAATCAATATTCGAAAATAGTCGCATAATCGTAAAAACTTTATAAAATTATGATGTCCTTTTGTTAAAAACAAAATTATTAAATATTATAAAATATTATATCCAATAAATCAAGGAAAATGTCCGTGGCGTCTATTCCGATAAATAGCTTTAGAATTGCGCAACTTCTATCACATTGACCCTCTTAAGCCTTACTCTAGCCCGATTAGAAACTAACAACCTATAGATAAGTAAAACAAAGATTTGTAACATTCATTAATTCAATTAAAAGTCGTTTTGAAATTGAGCCATATTCTGCAAAAAAGTTCACCTATCCCTCCGTTATATGCTAATGTATACTGATAATTTTAAACTGTTCTCTTCCTTTAATGTGGGAACGTGCTCATGTGATCTCCAATCTGATATAGACAATTTGGTTGCACGGTCCTCGCTGAGCTTTATGAAACTCAACTTAAAAAATTGTAAGAAGCTCCAAGTCGCAAGGAGGAAGACATTATTTACAGAATGCTTTATAGATTTGCAAATATTGGAAAATGTAAAGTCATTCTTCGACTTGTGGGTACTATTTAACTAAAGATTACTTTTCAATTTGCATATTGGGTTTGCCATAAATAAAGCAAAGATTGCTTTTGTCTTTATCAAAAGATGGTCGAGCGAATTTAGTGATCATCATGTTGCATAAATTTGATGAGGCCGATACTGGAATGTGCCTCTGTTGTGTACTCCCCTTCCTATGAGATTTATGCTGGTGCAAGAGCATCAGTTCAGAAGCAATTCCTGCATTTTACGTTGAGTAATGTGGGATGGGATCCCACAGGCTCTTTGCCACCGTATGAATATAAATTGTTACTCACTTGAGAAGCGAATGTTTATATTGGGTGTATCCTTCCTTGTTAATCTAATACATGGAGGCATTAATTCACCAACCTTATTAGGAGGGATAAACTTTAACGTCCGCAATCATTCTTCAAGCAATTTCATATTTATAAAGCTTGACCAAGTATCATGAGCTGCTGCAATTTGGACAGATGATTGATTCCATTCTTCACTGTCAATAGCTAATGCAATTGAAGCGCGTCATTGATGCGGAGCGTAGCGAAATTCATTAATAGAAAAGACGTTGGTCTTTGTCGTCACCACAACGCTACGCCGCAGGTATCTTTACCAACTCGGAAAAAGTTGAGAGGAGTTGGCTAGGTAGTATTGATGCACCCACTCTATGGCCGCACCGTGCTTCGTCTTTTCTGGTGTCTTTCAAAAAAGTCTATTAATAGTGTAATGCTAACAGCAGAAGTTATACGTCGATACACTAAAATGCATTGATTATATTCGTACATATTTCATTTAATAGATTTGATTTGAAGACGTGTTTGAATCTTACATATTTCAACGTTGCGAGCTTTTTCCTTATCTACATTTTTCATTTTTAAAACAGTTTATGTGTTTCTTTGCAAAACGTTTACTCGTTTTATGATATTTGGGAAGCCATAGAGTCTCCAATCATGCAACATAACCATGTCTTGAAATGCTTTAACCATTCTCGTCAATCAAACCGATCCTTAGGGTCATCTAAAATCATTGAGAAAAATTCTTCAAATCAAAAATTCACTTCCTAACTTAGAAACCCAAATTCCCAACGATTACTTAGCGGGTCTCTAGTATATCGGACCAATATTCTATATGTGAAAAAAACTTGGATTCATTTATAATCCGGGAATACTTAGAAGAGAGGAGCTTCACAAAGTGAGTGAACCGAATATAGTCTTATTTTTTCTGGAGAACGTATACTTTACGAGGTCTTTATTTCATGTACGTTATATAATATATATATGCATATTATATATATGTAATATATATGACAAATAAAGAAATTGTAATATTAAGTCAATAGGATAGCACTTTAATTAATGTCTAGATCTGCTTTAAACATTCAATGAATGCTTAAAAAACGTTTGGAAACTTTTCCTTTGCGAAATTTACGAAACTCTCACGTCACTCTTAACACGCAACAAAAATTGACACATGGCTCTAGTTTACAAAATTGCCAAAAATAGTGGGGACATAGAGCCTAGCATGAAGTCTCGCATTTACATAAATATGTTAAGTATAATGAACGAAATCTACCCTGAAAACTGACAAACAACAACGACCAAAAACGACCAAAACAATAACAGCAAGACCGAAACAGGAAAAAATTGCTTACAGCGAACACATCAAAATGCTGTTAAAAAGTTTTGTTCAAAAATACTAATAGTGACAACAAAATTTTAACTAAAAACTAATTTTTTGACACGAACCAGCCAAGCGGTTACAACTGATGTCTGCATATGCGTGTTTACGAGGACTTTCCAAAACCGCTTACGTGTACAATTGTTAAAAACATATTAAAGAACTTAGAGAATTTAAATATACACACGCATACATACCTATTCACGTTTTAGCATATATTTGTTAGATACGGCTTGTTTTAAAATATTTTTTGTTCTTGTTGGTTTGACATAATAACGGTCAGCTAGTGTGTGAATATGTGTGTATGTTGCATAAATTACAATATTACAGTTGTTGGCCAGAGGAGATGTAAGAGTAGATTAATATTAGTCTCTTCAAACACCAAAGTAAATACATTACAGACGCGTATACGCATACGAATAACGAAATTCTGGTTGTTTGTAACACTTGACCAAACAATTGGAAAACAATTATTATAAATAAACATAAGCAAAGGAAAAGCGGAGAGTCGGGTTATAATTTGCATTAAAAGCGATAAACTAAGTTGTATAGTGTTTGCAAAATATTAAATTTCCACTTCCAGTTAAATTTTAGATTTCTTAGGGTCATTTTTCTTCTACTTTTCTTCATCGTTATGAAGCAGGCGGAGCAAAAATTCATTTAAAAAAAAAAATGTTTCGAAAATTAAATTATTCTTGACAAAAAATTGGAGAAAACTGCAACAAGCTGTTTCTCTTTTCCTATTTTTATTATCTAAAGTATTCCTTTTCAATGAGTGATCAATCATTTTGAATAATAAATAAGTCTGTTTACAGTTTACAGTCACTATTACATCAATCATCATCCAGTTTTGCCATTTAAAATCCTTAACTTCGCTCTGAAATTATTCACGCAATCGGCTATTTAATGTAACTGAGAGAAAATTAATTATCCCTGCAAGTTAGTTTACATAAGTTCAAAGTCGCTTAGAGAGCGACGAAAGCTTAAAGAAAGAAGCACCCGCAACGTCTATTCCATATACATTTATGCTTACATTAATGTACTTAGGTGCTTTATAGGATTACATCTCAAGAAAGAAGCACCCGCAACGTCTATCCCATATACATTTATGCTTACATTTAATGTACTTAGGTGCTTTGTAGCATTACATCTACTCTAGACAGGAAAATGACGACGCCTAAGACTTCCGAGAGAAAATAATATTTTCTTTGCCTTATTAGTTAATTTAGATTGGAGGCTCTTTTCATTTGAATTAAGACGTTCAATGAAAAAACTGACTTATTGGAATTTTAAACAATGTGTGCTATCGTGAATTTGTGAAGAAAGCATGTATAAGTTCTTAAAAGTAGTGAATACTACTAAGCCCAAAGTCTTGTTGCTTTGATTCCCATCGGGTGTCAAAGTAATTATTAAATCAATCATCCGCATTAAGAAAATAGAATGAAAATTTTATTCTTTAAAAACAATGTTCGCTCACGTATATAAAAAGGTACTCATAAGTGGACGAAAGAACTCAAGAGCTGCGTTTCCCAATTCTCGTCTGTTCTCAAGTCTTAACAAAAGTTGAGTATTCAAAAAAAAAAGGACTGATAAGCAACTTTTTCGAAACTATAAGTAAAGATGGCGTAAAATCACCTTATAACGAAGCGTTCAGAATAATGTAGAAAGCGCAAGGGTGCATGCTTTAATAAACATATAAATACATAATTCGAAACATGATTTTTTAAGTTTTCCGTACTAAATCGAAAACCTCTTTTCGAAAATCTTCGTTGAAGTATTGAAACTTTAATAAACAGAGTTGAGAATGTTTTTATGAAATTTTATGGAAAATGTTATGGAATCCCTTATGAACAACTGGATAAACGTTGGCTAGTATTTCGAGGCAACCTAATTTAACCACTCATAAATTCTTGGTTTGACTTGGATATTCAATTAAAAAATTCGAACATATGACTTTCACTAATGCTTTTTAAAATACCTCACGGTAGATTACGTAAAAATAGAAATAAAAGATAGTGGAAGAATTCAATTTCCATTAAGTTTTCTTAATATTTAATAAGCTGTTAAAAACATGAAAAATAGGTGGCTTTTCTAGTCTAGCACATAATGTCTTTTCGATTCATAGGTTTGAGTTTGTTTCTTTTGAACTGAACGATAAAAGCCTTCCTCTCCTTTCAAATTGCAGCGAGCATTCGTCATCTGAAAATTCTCATAACGTATCTTTTTGATAAACAGAAAGATATATCTCCGAAAATTTAAACAATACCTGAAAGTCTTAGTTGAAAAGGATTTAACAAGCAAAAAATTTTCCATCATTACAAAAAAAAAAAAGAAGAAAATGCAAAAGTTAAATAAATATCTACTCTACTATACTATACTCTATAATATACAGTGAACTCAGACGATTTTTTTCGTTCTTGTGCAGGTACCGTAGAATCATTCATAAAATATAAGTGAACATTGTTATTTTTAGATCCGTTGCAATTTATGAGTAATGAGGAAAAACCTACAAGGCGACGTTATTCTCCGTTTTCGTTGTTATGTGGGCGTGTTCTTTGTGCAAATTCACGCCATTTTTCATATCAACGCACCAACAAGAACTACTTTTTGCGACTAAGAACATGTTTACTACAGATACAGATACGCTGGCTGAGAGAGGGTGGGGCCGATGTGTCCAGAGCGATTCAGAATTTAATATTGATCAGGAATATGTGCAGTTAATAAAATCTTTGAAGCTTGCTTCTGGATGAGACAAGTGTTTTGACAAACAAAATATATTTTGATGCTGTCTAATGTTGAGTGAGCGCCGGGGACATTTTCCCGTTTTGTTCAACTACTAGTTCTTCGCAGTTTTTGAGTAATTAGCAAAAAATTCAAGTGTTTGTTTTCACTTTTGAAAACACAAGTGCTCTCACTTTATATTGTGATGTAGACGTGTCCCTTGAGAGACTTGCACCATTTTCGATATCGAAACTCTCAATGTTTTTCGCAAATTAAAGTCGGTGGCTTAATTTCTGCAAATTGCAACTGTGTTTATCACCCACATCCACATAGATAGACGAACGGATAAATCGATACGCCTAGATTGATTCAGAATGCAATACTAACCAAGAGTGTATACGCATTTGAAATTGCCTTCAATTCTACATTTCCTTATATTCTATTTTATAGGTGCTGCAAACAATTTGACAAAATCAATATGTCCCCAATCTTCGGGGTTGTGACTATCGAAATGTAGAGTACTATTGGCGAAAATTCGCTCTTTTCCGCAGTGTGGTATATTCAATGTATTTTTGCATATCGAGCACCTTGAAAGGTATCTTTTGTCAAACCAGCTTGAGTCTGTTCCTATTCAATGCTATTCTCGCTAATTACGAACATGTATACTCTCTAAGGTATTCGATGAGCACTCCTGTGCAATACAAATATATGACATACCTAATACACTCTCTAAGGTAAAAAAAACATATATATATATATTTATTACATGAAACTAACGTACTACGCCACGTATGATTAACATTTGTTTTAATATGTGTACAAAGCATGTGAATTTACATGGCTGTATAGTTGAAACAATTTCTGAGGTTTTTTTTCATCCAATATACCAACACACAAACGAATGCATACATTGCATGCACACACGAACGCACATAGCGTTTTTCTATCTCTGTACAGCATCGTCAAACCTAAAGGTTATCAAAAATTTCCATCTAATTTATATGCGTAACACATATTGTGTGATATGCACGAAACTCTATGTAAATCAACATAAATTTCAAGGGAAACAAAAATGGATCACCGCACACACACACACACACACACACACAAACATATAAACACATGCATATACGTGCATATACATATGTATACAAAAGTTCATTTGAATTGTTAAATACAAAAATTGTGATTGTTATATGTAATTTTAAATAAGCAAAAAGAACAACAAAATCTTTTCGAAAGTATCTAGTTTGCTGAGAACCAAAATTTAATTGTTACATAGTTAACAATAAAAATAGCAATATAGAATAACTTTTAATTAGTTATTCGTCTTTCTTTAAGCTAAACGGCAACCTTTTTTTTTACTTATTTCGACTTTCTTTCCATTTCACAATATTTTATCTAATGTTCCTACATCACCACTTAATGAACATCTGTTAATGTAACTCCTATAACAGACTGTTTTGTGTCTTTAATGCTATTGGTGTCTTGTACTTACGTTCGCCACCTTAGGCATGTTAACTACGCTAAGTGTCAGTAACGCTTGAAAATGCGGAGACTCCAATTCATAATTAATAAACTTTTGATCTACATTAACTACTGAATCGTTTTATCTCTAACTCTATGAATCTCCTAATTCGTCTGCCTGTTAAAATTTTGAAGTCATGACTGCGATATTGATTCAACAATAGCAAACATTTACTCAGGCTAAGTACAAAGGTAATCAATATCGAACCATAGGTATGTATGTTCAATTTTAAGAAGTATGGATCTACCCTTAGAGAGATACATTTTGTGATATTTGGAATTCTATGACTTTTCTTAGAGCTAAACATACCATGTTACATTTGCAATATTATCATATATTTATTTTCTTTAGGATTAGTTGATAACGATCTAAAGAAATGTGTGATAATGAGTATCGAAAGATTCGTTCAAAACCGTACGCAATTTTCTTCTTTATTTTATTCATTACGTTTACAAAACATTTAAATAGATTTTAAATTAATATGGGCATCCACCCACGTACATAAAAACAACACATATATTTACTTTCTCTTTACCGCCTTTCAACATATTTTCCCCTAAAAGCTTCACTGTTTTTATTGTTGTTAGTTGTTATTGTTATTGTTGTTGTTGTTGTTGTTGTTGTTGTTGTTGTGGCCATTTAGCATATTTTAAATTAGTTCGGCACATTAAATAAAACAAATTATTTAAATTAAAGTTCACCCATACGAGTATATTCCCGCATATTTACTGGCTGCTTGTGTTTACTGTATGAGTTGAACTTTATTCTAGTTGGACACTATATTCTCTCTTTCTCTCCCCCTCCCTCTTTAACTTTCTCTCTTCTTCTCTTTTTCTATCGATTGGATTTGCTTACTAGTTTCATGTGTGTTTGTTATCGCAGCAAATACGTTTGTGAGGCAGATATCTAATCTGTGTATTTTACATTTTAAAAATTCAACAAACTCCACATCTGTGTCATTAGCATTCCCAATTAGATAAGATAAATTTTTAACACACATTGCATGAATTGGTATTTAATTGTTCACATAAAGGGGCCGACAAATAATGCGTTATGTTCACTAATAAATAAGTTAATGGTCGTATCAAACAGACTAATGATGATTGTGGTTAACAGGAACGTTCGATGGCATTTAATTTATACATAGACTTTATAACCTTTAATCAATAATGCTCACAATTGGCTCCGAATAGAGAAAGAAAGACCTTGTTAAAGGAAGAAAAAAATGTACAAAAAAACAAAAACGTGACACCACAAGACAAACTTTGCAAAACGGTTAATAATTTTAATCACAACGATCAAGAAATTTATATGCACTTTAGGCCGAAATTTCCATACACTTCATTTCAAACCAATAGAATTGCAAAATATATTTGACTGAAGGGGAGGGGTGAGTCCGCTGTATATTTTAACTGTCCATCAGAAATAATTTTGTCGCATCTTATAACAAAATCTCTTATGCACTTTCGTTTGTCCTTTTTGCTTTAATTTCGGTTTAATGCAAATAGCAAATATAAGTACCAAATTTCCAAGTAACATTTACTATGAATTGTCAAATAAAATTTGAGATTTATTACAGGAGTAGGCGGATCACACACAATTGATTCTAATCTCGCGTTGTGGTCATTAACTAAGAATTTCTGACAAGTTTCAAATTTTCTATTTGAATTTTTACAATCGTAAGTGTTTTAACAACACAAAACAGACAGACGAATCGCCAACGGACTGATATACTGCCAAAAGTGCGCAGAGGTAAGGCTAAACTTCGAATTTTACATTGATATTTGTTAAGATTTCAATCTTACAGTTTGTGATCGTGGCGACTACACGAAAAGATAGTGACAGACGCACGGACGGATAAACAGAGGAATTGGATTAAATCAATTCAGAACCTTACGGTGATTATGATTACATATGTACACTTTATGAGTTTTCTTACGCATACTGCTGGTTATTACAACCTGAGGAACACGTTTACGATACCTGCATCTTCTTCGGTAGTAAGTATATATAAGCGACATCTTCTTCTAAATTTCTGTGACAAGGTATTATTTTAATTATTTTACTATATTTTTACTGGTATATATAATGGTCCGCGTTTTTTCTACATTGTCTTGACTTCATTGCTACCTAAGTAAAAACACTATAGTGTTCCACTGCCCACTATTAAAAACGCTCCACCACTTCGCAGAGACTTTTCAAAATAAGCTGCTACATGGGAAACGGGTGAAAAAGTGGCCCGATAAGAACCATTAGTAACTGCTTTGATCTTCGTAAAAACACGTCGGTATACTGAATTCGTTTAAAGTATCTCAAAAATTGCGGCCGATAGGTTGAACACGAGAAAATAAGACATACAAGTTTAGTTCGATCGAGAAATGCTTCCAGTATAGTAAAGTATTGATCCATATCAAGTTCTTCCGTGTGTTGCATGTATTCGGCCAATATATATATATATATATATATATATATCTGTTTCTAAAAGTGGCGTAGGGTTTTATAAAAGGAAAAGTTAAGTAATTTGTGAAATTATCAAATGAAAAATTTTTTTAAATTTCGTCTTTATTACTGTATAGAAATGGTCCAATGAGACAATATAAATTGTGTAACGAGGGAAGTGAACGTATGCCTATATGTAGGTAGAGATTGATTTTCAAGGATTACAAGTACTTCATGGAATCTGCCAAGCATGTGTTCGGTTGTTAAATATATGTACATACCAAAAAACAATTAATATACCCTCTGTATTAATAGCTGTAATGTAACGGACTAAAAGTTGTATGTACGCGTCTACACCGAATCCTTTATACCCAGAATTGGAATTTTTATGATTACAAACGTTACTTGAAAGAATAGACACAAATTGACGGATAAAATTTTAATATTATCGTTACTTATATTATACTAGCTCACAAAAACAACGTACTCTTATGATGATTGATATGAAAAATTTATAAACATTAAAGGGTTAAGTAAAGTACAATCAATGTAATCGGGTTGATGATGAATCATCGATATTCGAGCACTTCATTCAATGGTCAAACAATTGCACTAAACATCAGAGAAATGGCATAATGATACATACACACACACCCACACACACACACACGTATATATATATATATATATATATATATATATATATATATATACATACATGCAGCCCCTTACACTTTTGCATAAATTTCAAAGTATTAACATGTTTTCAAACTGTGATAATACATGAATGTCTATTTGCACAAGTAACATACGAGTACATACGTTTTACATTTTATACGTGCCTTAATCCGTTTTGCAATTAAAAGTAACGAGTGCTGCTATTGTTGTTGTTGCTGATTGGGGTTTTATGTCCCATATAAACCTAAAGGTAGTTGTTACTGCGAGCTATATATCCTATATATGAAAGCACAGAAAGAAAACCTTCTGATAGGTAAGCAAGGGAGATACATAAAATGAAGTGGTCAGTAACGGCCACGTATCAAAATGTACACTGTATATACGATTGCATGGAGAGATGAAATGAGAAAAACCACTGATACGTAAATTGAAATTACAACATGCGATCTCCTTTACATTTACAAAACCCAACAAAACACAACTGCACTTTATTTCACTTCGTATTTGTTTATAACAGGCAATGGCCAGTAGCACACTGCAATGATAGCACTAGCAGTAGTAGTAGCAGTAGTCGTAGCAATGAAGGGCAGTGAAGCCTTGTCTCCAGATGCGCACCCACCATACCAACGCATTGATTCCCTATGTTGATGTTTCTTCGGTAACACCACTTCTCGTACCGTACGTATGCCTACCTTTCAATTTTGCATTGTTACACACAAAAGCGACTCTTTACGAATCATAGCAAAACCGTAACATACTGCAGACATACGTGGGCAAACGGAAACCTATGCTTTCTGAAGTCCTGATGACAAGAATGCGAACATTTTATACAAAATCTTAAAATTAGTCATAATGCTTTAAACGCGGGTTACACTACCAATTGTCTTCATCAGAGAGGACACTAACTTGAGGGGACAATCAAAGCTTGACTTAAAAAAACGTTTTTAATAAAGTTTGTAAAACCGTTTGATTGAAATCTCAGTTAGTCATACTCTGCCGCTAAACTTAAGCGGAAAATTTATTTGTCCATCACAAATTGTCATGTTATACTAGAGCTTTGCATATATATATATATATATATACATATACATTGCATATAAAAAAGCAACCTTCCTTGATAATATCGTAACAAATGGTTACCTGTTTAAGAGCATTTTTACAAAGGGATGCATAACGTTTGCAGGGCTTCGCTTTGTTTTCTTCTTATTTCTTCGCTTTATGTATGTGTTCATGTCTCAGTAGCTAAACGATTTAATGAAGGATTGTATGTGCATTTCTACATTCTGGAGTCTTGTTAACGTTAGCGTTGGTTTAAATATGCGTTTACATGATCATTTGGTCACTTTCGCACCGACGTTTGTAGACAGATACGCGCACACATAATCATGCAAACACAAAAGATACATATATACAATTTATAGAAATTTTATAGAACACTGTATTCTGTATTTGTTTTGTATAAATGTGCGATACGTACGTGATTGCGCCATGTGCAATGTTTTAAACTTAGGGATGCAAACTGCCTATAACATTGCCCGCCCGTCTCGTTACCCTACCCCTTTTGAAACAAACAAACAAATGCGTTAATTTTTGCGTGTGTGCATGATGCATGGATTGCTTTTGTAACCATTGAAATATATACACTTGTGCAGGTGCCTACGTATATATCCGTATGCGTACATACATTTCAGTTAAATATTTGTATTTTACATGGCTCGAGGCTCAGGTTGCCCACACAATCATAGATGTTTACATTCGCACATGCATACATACATATGCACGTTCTCACACTTCCTGTTAAACTCTTAAAATTCTATGGTTTTTGACAGTGTAAAGTGCGTAAATGCACTTGAACAAAAAAAAAAAAACTAACCTTTCTCCTTTCCTCTATCGTCATCGACTTTCTAGTGATTACACGCCTATAAGACTTTACATTATTTCCATACACACAATATATATATAGTTCTTTTGATCTCCGCATTTATTATTAATGACTGCAACGAGAATAACAGTTTAATTTAATAATAATTACTATAAACTCAAGGGAAACTATCATAATCAACAAGCAAGGAATTTATGTATGCCTAGCAGAGCACAGACCGAATATTCACCGTGTCAGTCTCTATTTTTCCTAATTTTAGGCGTATCAATTGATAGATCTTGAGCATAGTAGAAGCAAACTTTAAGCATAAAAACTGTTTTACTAATATCGGTCTGACACACACATACGGCGACATTATGATGTTTCAAGTTGTAGTTATTTTAGCGACAATACTTTTTTGATCGCTTTGGATGGCTTTCGTCAGTTGCTGTTGACTCGGCTGATTGCCGATTTGACAGAGTGCCTAGAGCGCAATGATGAGTTCGCGTTTCATTCATTGCCATATATCGCATGAAATTTTCTCTTCATTTCGTCTAAACAGCGCTTTGTATCATCAACATGTTGTTGTCCAAAATGAGAAAGCTCTGAAGGGGTTGCTGAGTTTGTTCGGTACTTGCAAATGTTCATGCAAAATGGTGGAAGAGCAGTCTTTTAATATTTTCAGGGTCTCGACTATTTCACGCAACTTCTCTTTCTTTATTTTTTTATGTTTATCGAAACAACTGCCGAATTTGGGCGCCCAGAGCGTTTAGCGTCATCATTATCCATAGGACGCCAAACCACTCACAAATCTATTTTTCAAAAGCAATGCTTGCTTTTTAACAACAAACGAAATTCAAATTTTTCCATTGCTGCGATAATTACAAAAACAGTGTCACTAAAACAACTGTACCTTGTAAACTGATGACCGAATGTTATGAAATTTTGACACATATCCTTTGAAAGCTGGTCCTATGTAGAAATTATGTGCATCTGTCAACACTATTGCCGTATATGTGTCATATTGGAGACTTATTGAGTGGAGGGTAATATATTTATTTATTTTAATTGGCTATTTTACAGTTTTTTTTATTTAGGAAAGTGTCTACGTATGAGTCAAATCCATTTTCAAACTTAACATACAACAAACTTACTTAATATATACTTACTATCTAAAGGGTAATGCGAATTTTCTAGGAACGTACTAGATACGTACTGATTTTCGTATCCAGCATTGAAAAATCGCGGAATAAAGGATTTCTCCCTCAGAGGGTACACATTAGCTATCTTATTGTAACATTCTGAGTCGATTTGATCATATTCGTTTGTGAGCTTGTCCACCTGTTCTCGATCTTTTTACTTTCCGAAATCGCAACCATTTACATGGAAAGATGAATGTTGTCACATATTTTCTTATGTGATGACCATTAAATGAAGTTAGAAAATCGTCATGATCGGCTTCTGATTTTTCCTTCTGATCCTTGACATTTTGATTAACATTTAAGCAAATTAAATTGCATCGCAATTTTGCTTACCGCCAAAAAGAAATTGCGTAATAGACTGCACATATGCAAATTGACTAAAAACATTCCGTTCTATAGATTTAGATAGAAAATTTAATTAGAGTTAACTAATGCTCGAAATGATTCGCGAAAGTTTATGTGGATCAATCAAAAAGTATCTTCATATGGCTGTTCGATAGAAAGCAGCGAAATAAAGTATGTTGAATATGATAAATGACAATCCAGCGAAATTTATTTCGTTAAAATCTCCGAAATTTAGGTTGCACATGAATTAAAAGAAATTTTTTTTAACAAAACGAATTATTGTTTGTATGATCGGTTAACTTAACGAAGTCAAACTTTATTCAAAAAGCATTCCTAGGTGTGATGAAAAATTCATCATTCCGTTAACCTGTGGTTTAAAAGCAGTAAGAGTAAGTTTTGTTTGATTATTGTAATATCATACGTTCCAAATTCGTTCCACCGAGCCAATGTATTATCAAATAATATCATTTGGGCGTTATTCGCCGTTTGCGTCAAACACTAGACGACCGAAATTGCGCTGACATCTTACCTTCTCATGGTTTGCATTGATTCGTCGAAATGTTTCCGTAAGAAATCGTTCCGCACGTTTTCTGTGTGTTCTCAAAACTTAAATAGCTTTCTCATGAATTATGTTTCGGTTCGATTGAAGAGTAAAATTTTACCAATGCAAACAAAAAACTGACCTTTTTGGACAAGCATTCACAGTTTAAAGAAAAAACTACTTATAAGCTTTTAATGATCAAACAGTAATAATGACAACCGAATTTCATCGCTGAAACTTTCGATTTGTCGCTTTATTTTGAAGAAACGAGACAATGAATTCAAATATTTGTGAATTATTAAAAAGCGGTGAAGCTAAATGAACTAATGGAAGGTACAGGATAGAAACTAACTATTTAGCTTTCAGTTCAATAACCTTCAATATGACGACGCAAGCACGTAAATCAGATATTTTTAATAGTTAGTCAAAAATTGCTAGGGTACGATTTGGCTATCGCATCCGTTATTGCGTGCTTATAATTCATTTTGAAGGCTTGAAGCTTAGAAAAGTTTTTGGAACTCCGAATTTTTACAAAAAAGCTGATTTCAATTTTTACTTAATTCGGTTTTCTACCGATACGCACGTTCTATGAGCGAAATGGATAGTTAACGACAGTTATTTCTGTAATATTATATGTATATATATATATATATATATATATATATATATAT
>CCAG010013192.1:0-24842 GCA_001077435.1 Glossina morsitans morsitans | reverse complement strand
TATATATATATATATGTAAAATTGTAATAAAAAAAAGTAACTAGCGTTTCTTAAGCTTGAAGTACATTTAATATATTATCAACTTTTTTAATATACTTATTTACATACAGAATAACGATTGAAATTAAATAACAATAAAGACAACAATAGCAAACTTTATAATAATAATAATGTAAAAGCTAAACATAACCAGTTAAGATAAACGGTAGTGATACGCACGTTCTATGAGCGAAATGGATAGTTAACGACAGTTATTTCTGTAATATTATATATATATATATGTAAAATTGTAATAAAAAAAAGTAACTAGCGTTTCTTAAGCTTGAAGTACATTTAATATATTATCAACTTTTTTAATATACTTATTTACATAAAGAATAACGATTGAAATTAAATAACAATAAAGACAACAATAGCAAACCTTATAATAATAATAATGTAAAAGCTAAACATAACCAGTTAAGATAAACGTTACTGACTTTCATCATATTATACGCGAGAAAACGTAAGATGTAACATATACTTGCGTACATGTCAAAGCACTGGCTACGTATTTATGCAAGTATTGTAGGATGAAAAGCGAAAAAGCAAAAAAGCTTGGCAATCAATGATATAAGCTAAAATTTTTAAAAATACTATAAAAATCCGAAGCTATGTCGGGCAAACTATAGCTATCATTGTACATTTGGCAAAGCGTACGGAAAGGATTATGAAGGTCATAGTTAATACGGCATTGCGACAACCTGATGACCACACTTTCTCGCAGCTTTAAAAGATATATTATCATGACACCTAGAGAAGCATATATTGCCCCACATTAATTCAACCATAAACAGAACTCCTAAACATTCATGACTTTTTTCTAACGTTAGAAAATTGATTCACTTCTTGTTCATGTGGAAGGGGAATACGACAAGACTCCCACTCTAAATTACACGTTGCAAAAATTAAAAAAAAATTTTTGTACTGATTCAGCCACATCACATGGACATTTACAGCTATGTGTCCAAATAACCGAAATGTAATCTAACGTAGACATAACTGAAGTCGTATGCAACCGTTTAGTGATATAAAGATCGCCAAATTTCCTACATCACCTCTTCATGAATTCTAAAAGTGACTCGGCTTTTAATATGAATCAATGCTCAAATGCTCAAGGCGTCAGGAATTTAAAATAAAAATTTTAATATAACCGCAAAGTAGACTGCAACGACCGCGTTTCTGCAACGGAATCTAATGCATAAGCAAGTAAGAAAATTATTTTCGGTTGTGACCGTATCTTTTATACCCATCACCATTATCCTAAAAAAGGCAAAAAAATAAAAGAACAAAATTTTCATGGCCTATAGTAAGATGTGGACGCAGCTGATTTTTTCTATTTTCAAATTAAAGTTTTTGTCGCCTAGGCGTTTGCGCGTTGTAGGCATGTCTTTAAAAAATTTAAGTTATTCCCAAATTCTTTTGCAAATTTGTAAGCGTTATCTTCATTTTCGCTAACGGGAAAATGTTTACCAGAAATACTACACAGTTACGCAGACAGGTAGATGGAAAGACGAACAGACCGTTATGTTTAGCTACATTCCAAAATTTGAAATTGGTCAATAATTTATATACTTTATGGTGTTTTGAAGCTTTTTTCTTCGCGTTATAGAGGTATTGAAAAAAAAATACATTTTTTATACACTCTAATATTGGGTAGGCGTGGTCAATTTTCTCCACTTCTTACGGATGCTACGGCATCGCCCATAGAATATTCTATCGAATTTTTGTACTTTTATCTGATAGAGTTTATGAGTAATGATCAAAAAACCAACTTTTTATTCCTTTTGAAAAACAGAAGTTCTCTCACTTTATATAGTAGTGTAGGCGTGTCCTTTGACCAATTTGGTCCATTTTAAGTATCAACTTGCGTGCAAAAACTTTCAATGATAGCTTCATTTTTGTGACCAGAAAAATATATATAACAGACATTGCGCAGACGAACAGATGGACGGACTTGTTTAAATCGGTTCAGAATTTGTTACTGGTCAATTTTGTGGAATATCTGAAGCTTCCTTCTGAGCACTGTTTCCTTTGGTGATGGGTATAAAAATCAACAGCGCCCGTCAAATGTTATAGAGTATGCAAGTTTTTCTTTTTTTCAATCTTTTACAAGTTAACGGTCACGGGTATAAAAGATTCGGTTGCAACCAAATATAATTTTCTTAATCGTTGTTGGTTAACGTTTTTTGTGTTCTCTCTTTTTTTTGTTTATCTCCTGCTAATGTTACTTGTACGGTAATAGTACACTTCAAGGGAACTGATTTTGCATTCATTTAATTCTTAATTTTTGGTTCCCAGTTGAATTAGGACCATTATATGAAGAAAGCGGAATCGTTTGGGAATTTAAGTCGAAACCATTCTCCTGACGTGAAATATAATCGAAATACATTTAATGAATTATATGTATTTTTTCAACACACACACTGTCCCATATTGATATTAATTGCATTATTTGTTATCTCTTTCATTATGTTAATATGTTTTAGCTCAGCATCAGATATGTTCAAAAAGAAAATTTTCTTATCACCCAAAACTAAAAGCTGAAAATATTTTCAACTTTAACAGGTGAAAGACAGTAAATTTTATAAAAGTTTATATAAAATCTCATCGCAAAAAACGGCAGCCGGTTACTTAGCACACAGAAATGCTACACACGTGTTGCTATAACTCAAGATATATAAATACATTCATATTATAGTTTTGAGTAACAATTTAGCCCAGTAATGTGATTGCCGAGAACATCTACAGCAGTTGTCGGTTAGCTTTTAAATAGTGACTATAATAAAAACGAGAGTCCAACACTGGCTCTGACCCATTCATTTTTATTATTTCTTATTACCTTATCTATTATTTGTTATTTGTCATAAAAATGAGTTAAGGTCACGTGGCGGCATTTTCATTATCGCTTACATTATTTTATGAATATAAACAGAACCAGTAAAGAGGTTATTTTAAAATCAAGACATAAAATGCTCGCATAAATAAGTTTTTTATTATAAATAAATAATCAGATAAGCTTCTGTCTGTCACTTTGACGTGCATCCTAAATACCCATCAGGCAGTTTTACTCACGCAGTTTTACTTTAAACTGAATAATTTAAAATACGACGACTAATAAATATTCATAGTTCACTTGTTACAGCAGCTTACGAGGTAAATTTGTTTTCTTCAGTTTGTGCCCATTTTCATACCCTACGTCACGATAGAGAGTGCACTAACTGTATGCGAATGTATGTAATATCCATCCTTTATTATACCAAAAAATTAAGACGCGTTTTCTGCATCAATTTAAACTTGTTTGTCCATCTGACCGTCTGTGCGTAAATCTGTCTGCGTGCCTAATATTTATCCATATAGTACTGTTGTCAATCTACAAATCGGACTTTTTGAAATATTTTAACGAAATTCAATGCATTCTCTTTTTTAAAAAAAAAAAAAAGAAATCATCAATGAAAAAAATTTGCAATTTTGAAAAATTTCTCAACGAAAATCACTGGACATTAGTATTTCGGCATATTGAACTGATGTGAAATATTTGCGTTGGATGGATGAATTTTTTAACCTTCATCTCACTTAGGTGTTGCTATGAAAAGGAAGCCTTTATATATATGGCAAAAAAGTATAATTTTTTAAATTTTGTGATGAATAGATGCCGTATAGAAATTGATTGTATGAAATTTGAAAGACGTATGTCGATATTTTGGACCCTGTTCCATATAAAGGTTCTCATGAAAAATGAACCTTTGTATTGCAAAAGAATATCTAACTTTTAGCATCTTATTACGAAAATGAATGAAAAACTTTGATAAGAAAATTAAATTTGCTAAAGTATGGACTATGCTAGCTCACGTTTTAGGCTCTCCCCCATAAAAAGGCTGCCATGGGAAGTGTTGCTCTACCTGAAAACATTGTATCATTTTTAGTATTTCATCAGGAAAATAAACGAAAAACGGTCAGGCTCCTATAATTATAATGTTTTCATTTGCCCAGCTTAATTAATTCGTATCAACTATAATTGTTTCTATATGCAGTATTGCGAACTGGTTCCCAGAACTGGAATAGCAAGTCATGTTTAGCCCTATTGTTCGACAGGGGCAGACACATTTTACAGATTAAATAGTAATTATTTGTTTGGAAAAACCTCTATATCAATTATATTCAATGAGATTAAACTTTAATTAGCATGATCTCCCCGTGTTCCAGGTATTTGATATCTAAATCAAACTGCGGATTGACTATTAAAGTTTCTTATAGTTGTCAGACTGTGTTCATACGTGAGACGACATTAGAACGGTCAACACATAAAAGCCAATTAAAAAAAAAAATGTTTATAATCGTGTCATTTTTAAGTGCTATAATTATTTTAATAATAACTTTCTACGTTTATTTGACTTGGAACTTTCATTATTGGAGGGTGCGAAATGTGCCGGGACCAAAGCCGAAACCTTTGTTTGGAACATTTCCTTCCACAATTACTGGCAAAAGAAATTATTTTTATGACGTCGATGAAATTTACAGGTAATAAGCCCATTTTATTCATATACACCTGTATATATATACCTACAACAATGTATAAGCCTTCTGTTTTTGGAAGTGGTACAAATTCATTTTTTCATATGTCGAGATACTTGAGAACTTGTCTTTGAATTAATTTAGAAAATCCTAATCTGACATGTTCACCACTATAAAGTTTTCAGGTTTTTAATTCTATTATCAAATAATACTTATTAAAATTATTTATAAAAATAAACAAGTAGGAAAATTATGTTCGTCCGCGACCGAGTCTTTCCTACCCAACCCATCGCCGTTATTCTAGAAAAGACCAACCAAAAAACAAAGAAAGACGTAAATTTCCATATTTTGCGTGGCATGGCTAATGTATTCTATTTTTGCAGAATGAAAGTGGAAATTTTCTTCGTGTCTTGTGTTATAGTTTGTGGGCAAAAAACTATCTTCTGTCTTTGTATATATATATTCGAAATCCGTTTATTTGATACCTACATCGATAGATCAGATTGTAAAGATAACATTAATCAACCACCCCACGACATCCGCGATATTGAATTTAGAATTATCGCACTTGGATTGTCGCAACCTACTCCCCAACTTCTTCTATTCGACACCTAATCAATTACACCACTAACGAAGAATGAATCCTCCCCATTATATATATCTAATAATACATCTTCTTGTGCAGAAAGTACAGAATCACTTTCAACATTCCCTGTTATTGACTTTAATATCTGAGTAATAAGCAAAAAACGTCAAAAAGCAAAAAAAAAATACGTATTACTTATAATTTTGTGCGGGCGCGACTGGTTTTTTGGCATTTTTGTATATGAAAAAAATACAGCAAATTTCAGCCGTCTATGTTTCCTAATTTTTCAGTAATGAGGAAAAATCAAAAAAAATTTGCATAGAAAAATGGAGTTGCGTTTAGTTTACGCTTTCCTAGGGGCTTGTACTATGACCAATTTGTACCATTTTCAATACCAATCTGGGTGCAAGGACTGCCAATCTTTCTGATAAACTTTAGGCCGATATCTTCTTTTTTGCCACCAAGAGAATGTCTGCCACAGACCTAATAAGGGCAGACAGACAGCCAGATACACTCAAATTGGTTCAGAATTTGATGCTGATCAAGAACATACACATTTTACGGGGTCTCTGAAGCTTCTTTCTTGGTGTTGCAAACGCGTTGACAAATGAATGTACTCCACATCTTTTTGTGATGGGTATAAAAACGATTTTTTCAGCCCCACGTGGATTTATTCTACTTTCAAAGAAAAAAAGCAAATAGTTTTGGCTATAAAATATTATCGCTTTTATTGTTTACTTTATGAAAAAATCATAATCCATTGACACGTACGATTTTAAATATCGATGCAAGGTGCTCGCTCATAACATATTAAAGTTTGACTCAGCGGACTTTGTCTTTTTTTAAGTCCACTTATAGCACTTCCAAAAATAACAAAATATTTTTACAGAAATTTTAAAGGAAAAACAAAATTTGTTGGAGTTTTTATGGTCCGGAAGCCGTATCTGTTCGTGTTGGATCCGAAATTATGCAAAGAGATCTTAATAAATAAATTCAAACATTTTCAAATAAATCTATCAACTCAGTGGGTAATATATGACAGTATGAGCTTAAGCCCGATTTGGTTTAGATATTGTTTTACCCACCATATAGATTGTTCTGATTTTTAAAATAACGTAGGGCTTTGGTGAAGACACATTCATTGAAACTCAATCCGCGAACCTCAATCCGTTAACGCTCTCGTTTTTTCAACAACCAAATCGATTATTTTGTCAATCTGTATTGGTAAACAAAATTTGTTTTCGGTTTCGAAACACCACAAAGGGGGTCAATGGGATCACAAAAGCTTGAAATTCCGTCAACAATTTCCATTATTCGCCGTTATTGCTAATATATTCGAGGAATCTGGGCTATCATCTCAAAGCAATATGTCCAAGACATTGCCCTACACTGAAGAATACAATAAACCAATACCTCGACCCATAAAGAAACAAACGCACAGAGAGAGCTAAAACTCCATTGATAGTGGCTAGCTAATCAAATTGTTATTCGTATTTTGAACCTGTTTTATAGATTAGAAAAATTAGTGAAGGTTAAAGTGGTGGGTATAACAAGAAGGTACATTATCAATAATGGCTCGAAGCTAAACAAAATTTTGTGTATATCAAAAAGGTAAATGCTAAAAAAGACAAAATGGCGGGTTTAAATCCATTTAATACTCCATTTCATATATGGAAAGTAAAACGTGCTGAAATTGTACCGGGCCTATCATATAACAGGGTAAGTGAATTTTTCTTTTACGGTGAAATTGGTTTGATTTTAAGGCATTTCTCCCATTTTACTTTAAGATAAAAGCTGTGCATCCTATTATGAGCGCCAGTGCTAAAAAACTTGTAACGCATTTAAACAACGAATACATAAATGGTTGTCAAACCTTCGATGGGAAAGATATTTCCTTAAGGTTCACTGGTGAAACAGTGGCCGGAATAGGTTGGGGTATAGAGACCGGAAGTTTCCAATCAACGACTAGCGACAAGAAAAAATCCGTTTTTATGGAAATGTCTAAACGAATGGTGTATCAGACATTACTGGGTTTCCGTTTCTTCTTCATTAGTGGCATCTTTCCCTTTATAAAGTACATCTACGAGGAGCGTTTTTTCCCTGAAGTAACCGATCGTTATTTTATGAAACTAACCGAAAAGGTCATAGAAATGCGCAATAGTATTGAAGCTCAAAACAAATCTCAGGATTTCCTTCAATATCTATTAGACTTGAAACATAAAAAGCAACTCACCAATGATGAGATTGTTGCTCATCAGTTAACACTGCATTACGACGGCTTCGAAACAGCGGCCATATTAATATGTCATTGTTTATTACTGGTAGGAGATGATTGCTTAAGATATTATAACTTTTTTTTTTTTGAAATGTCATTAAAACTTGCAGCTCGCTCGTTATCCTTGCACACAGAACAAACTACGACGTGAAATTCAAGAACATATTGATCCAACAACGGGTGAATTGAAATATGACGATATAATGACAATGCCATATTTGGAACAGTGCATAGCCGGTAAGTATTACATTATTCTTCTCCCTTGCACAAATCGAACGCGAATTTGCAACACCTCTATTTTACCATTACGCAAGAATATAACCAAGTCCCAAGTGCTTCAGTGACCGTATGCGTTCTTAATCAATCTTTACTTTGGATGTGAGTATAATTATTTAAAAAGAGTATAACAAAAAGGTTAATAAGGCACTCTAGCAAATATTTGTATATATGCAAATGTATATGTATATAACATTAGATCTGAACGAACTCATTAGATGAGAGTAACGTCCTAGTACAACTGAAACTAAAAAATGTATTTTAAAAGACTCGTCAACTGTAAAGTGTGTAGAGTTCAAACGTTTGAAATTTGTTTTATTTATTTTATTTGAAATTAGTGTGTTTGCTTCTGCAGATTAAAAAGTGTTTGGTTTTCACTTTTAATGAGACGGTTCAAAAACCAATTTAGTTTTACGATCGTATAATTATCTTAATTTTAAATATTCTACTTCTAGAGCTGTTTTTTTCTTTTTTCCTTATCTCGCAATGTCTTGTTAATACATCTATTTTAATAACTATCATACTTATTCATGAATAAACCGATCTTCATTTTCAGATTCCATGTCATTCTGTGATGTTAAGATAATTTGGAATTTAAAGCATTGTTTCTGATATAATCATTGAATTGTAGAAAATATTGAAGAGCAGTTATGCCAAAGGTCAATTTTTTTTAGTGGTAAATGAAATATTAAACCACAAGTCAATGTTTGATAAAAGTATCCTTACGGATCACGAATCAGTTGATTAAAGCCATAAAACAAAAGCAATGCTAAGTGTGAAAAAATATTGAATTAAAAGTCTTTTCTCCTATTTGCTATAGAAACGTTGCGCTTATATGCTCCTTTGCCGTTTTTATCGAAAATCTGCACCGAAGTCTGTGAATTTGAAAATAATGACGGTGTATTGGTTCATTTAAAGCCGGGCGACGTTTGCTTTATTTCCATGCAATCATTTCAAAGTGACGAGGAGTACTTTCCCCAACCAGATGTTTTTATGCCTGAACGTTTCGATGAAGCGAATGGTGGTGCAAAAAAATATAAAGATATGGGTGTCTTCTTACCATTTGGCGATGGTCCAAGGATATGTATAGGTAGCTTAAATTATACAAAAACAGAATATTGAGGTAAACAAAGAAAATTCTGCTTTTCATTACAGGTATGAATTTTGTTTTAGCTGAAATCAAAACTGCCGTTGTGGAGATAATTGAACACTTCGAGTTGACGGTTAATGAGCGTACGCGTAACGATAATTATCGTGAGACAGACGGTTTCATGACTGGTCTAGAAGGTGGCATACACCTAGATATAAAACCATTAAAGTAATAAAAATCATAAAACATTATACTTTTAAATAAAGTTATATAAGAAAATAGATTATATTATTAATGATTGACATGCCGCGCGTTAAAGGACTTAAACAGCAAACGCTTAACTGACAATGCACGGAACTTCTCTTAAGCATGCCTATATTTAGTCCTTTGATTAGAAATTTACATATGATATGAATTTCCTAACCTTATACACGCTGACTGTTCTGTTTATAGATAAAGAAAACCTACGAAATTCTAATAAAGTTATTATTCACAACAGCTTAAACAAGACGATAGGTTGGTGGGTTAGCAGGTGTGGTTTTTATGGTTTATTTACTGATGGGCATACCATACCATAAATGCCAAACATGATGTTATATATTGCATGGCAAAAGAGCACACAGCGAAAGAGTAAAATATTTCTACGGCACAACAACATTTAGCTGAGGATATTGCATGCATTGTAAGTTAGAGAGTAAAAAAAAATCTTTAGCAGTGAAACGCAAATGAAAAGTCTTTACCTCTTCTGCTTCGCCCTTCAAAACTACAGTGGTAAAACCGAAACGAGTATAGTAAACAAGAAATGAAATTTACATTTCGGTCGGAACATATTGTGGTCAGGAATTTTTTGTCTGTTGATGGATACTTACATAGGGGGTAAATCAACAAACAGCATCTGTTGAAATTTAAAATAAAACTTAAAATAACATTTTTTCTTTTTTTAAAGAGAAATTTTTTTTAACACGAAATGATTTTAAATTTCAACAAAATATATTATGATTTCTTCTTACATTTACCAATAAAATATGAAAGTTCCATTGTAGGTACTTCGGATAGAGCTCTTTCACAAATAACGATATCAAAATCAGAAGTTAAACGTGAGTGACTGAGATCTTGGGTCTTTCAAAATGAAATAAGGCGAATTAATCTAATACGAAATACGATCTTAAGAAAAATAGAATTGATAAATATCTGACTTTTTGGATTTTTTTTGATTCTCAGAGATTCTATCACCGAGTACATACAATTTCGGCGAACAGAACATTCGGCGTCTAAATTCTTGAAGTTTAGATGTAGACTTAAAACTTGACACCTGATAGCCTTCCTTGATAGGCCATAGATTAGATTCGAAAAGGAGAGACGACGTAATAACTAAAATTATTAGGTGTACAAACAAATTCCCGCTAAAATTGTTTGCTTCACAAACGGACGGCGATTAATTTTCGCGAATTGTCAGATACAGAGAACTTAGCTATCGATGTTTGAACAATACGAGTTGCATCTGTTTACAGGCTGTCGTCCTGTGTATTGCAAAGCCCTAAGCAATGGATGTCGTGTATGGAACTGCGTTTTTCTGTGTTTTTAACTGGGTTAATCCGGAGGTACAGCTTCAGAAATGATTAAGTCCGCTGGAAATGAAAATGCAGTGAGCTACGAAGCGAAAGTCGTTTGCCAGATTTCGGGCAATAAATCTTGAAAGCCTTGAAAACGATGAAAATTCGCCCAAGTCTGTCCGTCTTTTACAAAAATAATCCAGGAAGCGATTTTGAATTTACGCTCGGAAGTTTTATCGCGCCCGCTATATTCTCCAGACCTGTTTCCTCCTGATTAGCACCAGCTCAAATCGATGCAGTCATATTTAATAAGTCAGCAACTCTGCAAAGTTGAAGATGTGAAAAAATTGGCCTATGACTGTTTCACTTCAGAACCATGATGGTTCTACCGAGAGGGTATCCACATGTTACTCAATAAATGGCAAAAGATCTTAAGTAATGACGCTACATATTTCGATTGTTAAGCTTTTTAGCAAGTACATTTTAAATGCAGTTAAATTCAAACAGCAGAAATTTATTTATACACCTATTACATTATTTTCTAAAGACATAGTCACTTAAACTACATAACTCGACTTTTACAAGTCCGATAAACCTCCCACATCTGATAAAACCCCAATGATGGATCTATCTCTAGGCATTATCAAATAGGCATTAACACATAGCGTAGAATGTGCTAGCTTTACAAAGCTCTGCTTACTTTTGAACGAGTCTTATAAATGATTCTCTCCCTGCCAGCAAATTTTAAACGTTTCTCATTAATAACTATCTATTGCTTAATTGTTGACAGAGGAAATCTGAGATTAATTTACTAACTGGAGTTTACGACCCCTAATGTGCCCTGCTTTTGCCTACAATCGCTCTCATTGTCAGATACCCTTATTGTCTTAATGACGATATCTCATTCATACTTTTATCATAAAACGTCCGCTTTTCATCAGCCACTACCAATTGCCTTAATGTGTCTTGCGGCTATTAGGTTGCAGTAGAGATTCACTAATAGATATTTCGAGTTCCACACAAAACTTCAATTTGAAACAAGATTTTTCAAAATCACCCTTACAACAATGCTCATCTCATATCGTACCTCATAACACACCTCTTGTACAGCGCATCATAGAATAATATTTAGAGCATCCAATTTGAAGTGGAGCCCATTATGCATAGAACCAGTCACATAACGAAAAATTGACAATTCATCATCGATTGCTCAGAATCATGCAGTGATACTTCTCTCACTTTTCACGAACTTTATTTCAACTTTGAAAATTATTTAAATTTAAATAGAATATAAAAAAATTATTTATTTTTTCAAAAAGTACGGAAGAAGGCAAAATAAATATACAATTTAAAAGGAAATCTCTTGACACCAATCAAGTATATTTGACAAACCTCTAATCTTTAGGGAAAGTAGGAACGTGGTGTGTAAATTTAAAACCTTTTCATTTCTTGTAATTTAGATTAGAGGATTGCGCGCTTGAATTTCAACATTTACAAGCGCATGCAAAGAAAGAAAATTACGATTACAAATGTACTATAAACTTGCACGTACAATGAAAAACATGCCGATGAACACCGTTTTCCTATTATTATAATTCTGGTAAATATTTTTTTATCAAATCTTCTATCGATACCTACTATAGATTATCAGCTTTGCCTCGGGTTTCATCTAAACTTTTTTTTCCTATTTAAGCCTACCGCCAATCCGCGAATTTCATACCAAGGACATGAAGCGATTGATTTGTTATTTCAATGTTTCGAGCGCAAAAATTGCAAAAGTGAAGAGCTAAGCGGATGGACGAAATTAAAAAAAAAAACAAACTTAAAATTTGAAATTGACTGATTCCTTTTATTCTGCGGTATGCGTCTGAAATGCGTCTTTTGTTTTTTGCAAACCGAACGAAGACATTAGTCTGCCTTAAGCTTGTACCGGTCGTGGTGAATATAACGAGAGTACAATTAAGGGCAGTGCATGTTAAATGCACATAAATTTTGTATCGATTTTGTTAAACAAGCAGCAAACATAATTTTATTAACAACCAAACATATCAACCCACTGACTAACCAACTAACTACACAACAAGGCATGACACCATAGTTCCGGTCAGCCTTTTCCTTGTGGCAAGAAAGCGATCATATATCTTTTGATTCTCCGACTCGACAGTGAGTATATGCTAGTGAGTGTGTGTGTATGTGTGTGTGTATATGTTTGTATATATATATATATATATATGTGTGTATATATATATATATACATACATATATATATAGGTATTAGTTTTGAACGCGTTCTTACAATAATCGGTCAATAATTAACATACATACACTTACATGCGCGCACGCAGACTCACTTGTTACTTTTACGATAGAAGTAAAAAGCATTTTACAACACCTTCCAACCTCTTTGCACCACTCCCACAAAAGCGCGCAATATTTTAGCAAGAACTCGATATGCATAGATTTCACAGTTTTCACGAATAGTTTTTTGATTGCTCTTGTGCTGTAGCCGTTGTGGCTTCTTCTGCAATGTTTCTGCTTGAAACACGCAACATTCATGTAACTGTGCGCGCATTAATTCTTTGTTTTTTTGGTTTCTTTTTGTTATTTTTACTAAGGCAACAGTTCAATTGGTCAGTGGGTGTATTTTTGATTTTATTTTGTTTTCGTTTTTCTTTCATTTGATTAAAGTCTTTGCGAACACCAATGTTGTTGGATAAAAAAATATGTTCAATTAATGTTGAAAAATTTTCGATTGAATTCCGTTGCAGAATGAAAATTGTTTTCTTTAATTGAAATTCGAGGGATTTAATAACAAGAACAGCAAAAATATCTCATTTGATTCGATCCTATTTTATAAACCGCATAAATCGATCAAAATTTAATAAAACTGTCAATGGTGTCGAATGTGCGTATAAATGCTAGAATGTACAAAGAAAATAACGCGTATACGTTGACTTTGGTATAAGTGGAGATGCACTCACACATTTCCCTTTGATTTCTTCTTTTTTTTTTTAAAACGTATTGAATTTCATTATAATAACCATTTCTCTAAAATATATTTTCGCAGTTTTTATGAAAAGTATACGCATAGCCCCTCCTTAAACACACTCTTGATATACCACAGAAATATTCTACTCCGGTTTACGATTTCCATGCTTGATAGACTTGCCGTGCTATAATACTTTATAATGATGCATTGAATTCTGTCACAAGCCGCCGCCAACAATTGCAGGCATTTCTTTTTTGTTCGTTAATGGAATAAATGTGTTAACTGCAAATTCCGCTTTTCGGTCTCTGAAATAGAGTAATAAAAAGACAAAAATTAAATTAAAAATAAACGTCTCAAAAAAAAAAAACAAGAAGAAAATTGAAGTACATTAAGAAAGTATAACAACGCAAAGATACTTTTCAACTTCTTAACTTAGTTCAATTTAAGATATTTTCATAGCCAGCGTCAAAATATGTGTATGCATGTAAACTTTTAGTATACCCTAATGTACACCTTATAATAATTCTTAATAATCGCACCAAATTGAGGTGATTTGCTAGGAACTGCTCGTCCAATTCATAGTCCTTGACATTATTAAAGACCCACAAATTGCCACAGTAGTAGTGAAAAGTAGAAACATTACTAATTTTAATACTGAATTTCCCATCGATATGACATATTAAGAATTCCAGTAATTCCTTTGATACCTTGCAATGCTTCAGTTGTTTGAAGTTTATTTCGTACAATTTGAATAAAATGTGGGTTGTCTATAAATGTACGGTTTAAGACGAGTAAACAATAATCGTCCACGAAACGCGCTGAAAATGCTGTCTATATTATAGCGTCCTTGCAAACTTTACAATAAATGGTTAATTTTTATCGCATCCAGTTAACCACTTTGGAAATGTTTCGAGTTGAATACATTTCTCTCTCAATACAAACTCGCATATAAAAACAATTTTTAGAAACAATTACTGTCACAAACACATGGCATGGATTTTTGACGTAGATTGCTTTCTCAAAATGGTGGCCCATGCTTCTTGACAATGTCATGACTTGGTGTCATTATCGCTGGATCACTACTCAACTAACTACAGCAGACAACGTCTCGAGCAGTGAAATTTCCTAAACGAACATAACATGTAATCTATACATAACATATATCTCTCTCTTGGTCGCAAACAAAACAGATTCTTTTATGAGTCTATGCATTATTTGGCTTCTTATTCGAAAAAAAAAAAATTCTTTTTTTATAATGTGATGGTAATCTAAAGATATAGATAACTTGTTCATCGAAATCGAGAAAGAGAATTCACAAATTTTTAAATAAATAATGAAAAATTTAATGACTTCAAATAAGCTCAATAACTATTTTCAAATAACTGTATTCTTTGCAGAAGAATTTGGCATCACTTTAGCAGGAGCAGTATTTCCTGCAAACATGTGAGATTATATGACAATATAATTGGCATACACGTATCTGTATTTGTTCGTATGAGTATGTTTCCTATTTCTCATAAGTTTCCTTTGCAAGTCACTACGTAAGGAATGTCTTGACAATGGCATTGAATATTTTATGGTGTCACCGCTTACCATAAACCACACAATTTATAATAAAGTGAAATTCAAGTGGAAGAATATACGCGAAAGCTTGGAAAATTTTATTAAAGAAAGCGGTAATGGTAGTGTAATTGAAAAAAAAGATCCACTCACACTCAACACCAGAGATAGAAAAAATTAAAGATGAGTAACATTCTGAGTACAGTGAGTCTCATTAATATTCGGTTTTTTCGATTTAGTCGATTGTCAAAACATAACAATTTTTTTTACTATTTTGCACTACTAGGAAATACATATTAAAATATAAAAAAAAACCAAATAAAACTTTATTTCAGCAGACAAGAAAATTAAATAACTTCAACCACTTCAAAAACATGGAGTTATTAACATTGGATTGTTTTAATATAAGGAAGGATACGAGAAAAAAAACAGCATATTATTTAAAATCAATGTTTGGTGGGGTATCATTTTTGTTTAATAACATCATTTAAATGTTTTGACATATTTTGTATAATTTGGCTTGTGGGGGAAACAGGAATCTTATTCTATGCCTTTTATAGTCTGCTTTTCAAGTCTTGGACGAAAGGGATTGAGTGTTTTCGCTTACATTTAATTTAATAACTATTTAAGTTCCAAGTGAAAATGTAGGCGGTGTGCGACTTTTTTCCTTCGGAGTGTATATTTATTAATTTCAAAATGCATTTCAACCTATATAAATATCATACAGTCACACAATACAGACATCATAAACATAACCGTAAACAAAAAATATTTTAAAACTTTAGACATAAAAACACCATGGTTCAGTTCATCACCAACCACGACAAATAAGACCCTTCATTACCGAGTGATCAATTTAATAACCTTCGACTTTATGGTAGAAGCACTTACGCCAAAGTCTGTCAAGTTATGGTTCTCAGTATATTGTTTGCACTATTTTCGGATAGGATTGATCTTACCATAATTTGCTTTTTAGTAATTTATATTGAATATTTGAAATGCCTGGACACTCGCTGTGAAACGTTCGAGTATATTTTGAGATATCAAGTGCACGGAGTCATATATGGCATTCAGAATTTTATGAACAAAAGACACATTTAGCATAACAAGTCTTCTTTCAAGAGCAATGGTCGCAACCCATGGGATCTAATCACAGGATAAAGTGCCTTCTTCTATAATCCAAAGTGTGCAAATATGTTGCAAACGTTAGCTACATGATGCATATTTGGAAAATTACTTTCTTTTTCCAATCCAATAATTTATTATACATTACCTTTTTTGTCAATTATAACGACGAATTAGGCCTTATTATCATATAAAAGCTTACTTTATATGCGAATCTGTGTATGGAAAGAGATCTAAAAAATAAATCCGCATTATTATCATATAAAGGCTTACTTTTTATGCGAATCCTTATATGGAAAGAGATCTAAAAAATAAACCTGCATTGTTTAAGCCTAGCGCAGTAAATTCATATGTCAAATCGTTATTGAATGTGAACAAGTGAAAACATTGTAGATGGACAAGGCCGATCAGCATATGCCTTACATCAATACACTTTTTCATTTAGTTCTAGAATGAAATAAAGAAAGTTGTACTTTGTCGCAGCCGACAGGTATTAATTTTCATCTACTTTCATCGTAAAGAACCATAAGTTAGATGTTATCGCCATATAAAGGGTGAGAACCTTCATATATGATGCGATGTAAAAAATAAACCAATGCGATCCAAATTTTCTACAATTAATTTTTATATTAAATTGCTTTATGGAACACTTTTCATTCTAAAGTATTTGTCGTATAAAGCGTACTTTCCATGAAAACCCCTTATGTGGAATAGGATTCAAAAAATAAGCTTAAAGAGACTACTCAGTGTGTGAAGGCATAACACTTACCGTATGCATCCACTAAACTGAGGTTGCAACCTCTTTATCTCTTTCCCTTTCCACACTTCTCTCTGACCGTCATAGTGTCACAAGAATGGGAGACATTCTCTGAATGAGTGGTCATAAGGAAAAAAATGTATTATATATATTATAAATTGAAAAAAATTTTTTAAGTAGTAACTCAATATTTGCATAATGGTTATCTATTGTAATCTGCGAAATCGATTGCTTTTCTAAATGAACCGGTGAAACATTTAATCAAAATATCTCGACAGCGATAATGGCTCACGCGTTAGGGAAAACATTTAAAATTGTATTATACAAGGGAAAAAATGACTTCGGTTTTGCAAAATCATAAGGATGTCGAGTGCTTTCACCAGATTCGCAGTATTCTCATAATCAATTTTGACATATGCTGTCGACGACGAGGAAGGATCGCAATGGAAGGTTTCTGCCGTCAGATGTATACATATATGTGGGAACTTCGAGCGGAATTTCAGCCCGAAGGACGAAGGAACTATGGACACGGGCACTTCTTACCATAGTTTTACCATTTTTTAATATTTTTCAGAAATCACTTTTCTTTATATGTCCAATATTATTATTTTATTACCGTTTCTTCCATCTCACAAAAAATTATTACAAATATTTCTTTTCTTAGTCTGTTATCCCTTTATTCAGTTTATAACTGACACTATGGTTGGTTGAAAAGTTTCCGATCCAAAAAAGGACAAGAGATATTCTTCTTTCGTTATATTTTGTTTTTACGTAGTCTTTACCAAACTTTCGGCAATTCATACATTTCTCCGGTCCACACTCATAACCTTTTAATTCATTCAAGCAGCACTTGGGGTTTTTCTCCGCAAAATAGTTATTATCGCAGAGGATCGTCTCCTGATTTGATCTCCTATTCACTGAGCGCCACTTTTGGCTTAGAAAATAAGAAAGTCGCTTGGGACTAGACCTGGTCGTAAATTTGTAAATTTTTGCCACGGCAAAAGCTGAGGTGTAGCCCGACGCGTTGCTGCAATGATACAGATTTTTTTTCTGCAATTGTCGCCATATTCTTTGCCTTCAATTTTGGAAGCAATGGTGACGGCAATATGTTGCCGCTGTAATGATTTTTTGATTCGGTGCTCAAAATAATCAACAACAATTATCATTAGTTCCCCTGTCGAAAGAACAACATTTTTTGGAACAGTATTGTCTCTTCGTAGTTTATGGTTTATAATGATGTTTTTGTTGAAGTATCTTGGTATTTTATCTAGAAATCATCAAAGCTCTGATTTATTGCATTTAAACGGTACAAATAGAACGCTGTAAATTCGCTTCTGAATGCAGTTTTATTCCAATGTGGCCAAATGCGACGCTCAAAGGGCGGTTAACTTTCTAATACCGAGATCTTCATTCAATATAAGACAAACATGTTCTTTGAAGATGATCATATTCTGCACTATCTCTCTAACCTTAAGTCGACGCCAGATGGTCATCATTTGGTGAACATGAACAATGTTATCGTTACAACGTTATCGTACAGTTTTGGCTGCTTCAGACGACCATCGTTACCCAGAATAGTACGGCCACTTTTCAATTCGGCTATCCAAAACTTCTCGTAGAAAAATCTTCACATTGAATCACTCAAGCAATTCTAATTGCGCGTCCAAATAATCAAAATTGTCATGAGTACTTATCAAGGCCCACGCAAACTTTGCATAACAATACCATCTGCCACTGTTATATTCACGTCAGAAACTTGTCAATGCATCTAGGTAAAGGCCATAAGCGCTGGAAACGTATAAAATAAGTGAAAATCTTCCTTTTCAACCGAAAAATTTATCTATCGACTTATGTAAAAGAAAAGAGTTTAAATTCACAATAAAATATCGCAATCGGTTTTTGCTTCATTTTATTTTTAAATGACGAACTTACAACTGGAAAATGTATGATTTCGACCTGCTTAACCCTGTGCCTCACTGAGCTTTTGGACAATGAACGGAGTCTGCTAGCTATGTAATTTAAAATAATTAACTTCAAAGGTTGTACTCCCTCCTCCCTCCACTATTTTCGTTTGTAATTTCTAATACTCATGAATTCTTATATAGATAGGAATAGTATCTTAAGATAATAAATGCAAAGAGTGAAAATGAACAAAATTTATTTTCAATGAATGAAAAAAAAAGTATACGTGATCCATTAAATACTTTAATTTCCTTTTTTAATTAACTCTAATTCAATTTCTGTTCCTCGCTCCATACCGCATCGCTTTACTTTAATATTAATCAACTTAATTTACAACTCCCATCTCTTTAATGGCACTTATTTATTCTATATGGCAATCCTTTCTTAAATTGTAGGCAATTTTTGTATTTGCAATATGAAATGAAATTAGTTTGGCTGGCAGGCAATGGCCCTGAGCCAGGGCCGAGAAGGATAAACATTACAAAATGAAAATGAAATGAGAAATATCAAAAAAAAAGTCAACAACAGCAGCAACAGCAACACAGAAAAATAAAAGGGCAACAACAACAAAGCTTGTGGCAAATTAATTTAATTTTGTAAAGTGCCGCAACAGCTGCAAAAACAATAAGTGCAACCATACACTCAAACTAAGGCACATGTAGTGTTTACCCCCATTTCACAAGCCAGTGCACAATTTTAATCGTTTGTGTGGACGAGAGAAAAAGTATTTACAATGCATTCTTCTTCTACCCTTATGTTGTTATTACCGATTTTTGCCAGATTTTCTTTTAATTTACTTCATTCATATATGAAATCCATACAGATTGGTTGACACTTGGACTTAAACCAGTTACTAAAGCAGTTTTCTTTTCTCTTTTTTTTTTCGAAGAAAACAGAACATACGACGAGAGCTTATGGAATTGCTTCTATTAACGGACTGTTCTGGTTATATTTAATCCAAAGTATTCCTCATGGGAACGTATCCGGCTATGACAATACTAAAGATTAGCTTTTGCATTTCATTTTAACATTTATAGCATAAAGGAAAGAAACAAAAAAAAAAAAAAAATTAAAAATAAAAATTCATTTGTAAGCTGTTTTATGACCATTTATTTGAGTGCAACTATGATGGCTCATGAGTGGTTATATAAACGACCACCCTCGCCATAAATTCTTCGATGGGTAGCGGGTAGTATTTGAATTTTTGAAGCTTATAACTGAAAATGTTTGCAATTTTCCACTTGATTTTGTCCATCACATTTTTTCAAAATCTCGCCCTTCCTCCTCTTCCGTCTTCTCTGTAACTGTCAGCATTCAATTTCAATGGCGTTCATTCATCATTCACGCGTATATTGATGATGTTTAATTGGTAATGTATGATTTTCAAATTTTATAGAGAATGCAATAATTCAACTTGAGTGCTAACAAAAACTCTACAAATCCGTAAAAGAGGCATCATTTCCGATATAACAGATTATGTTTTAATGTTTTTAGTTTATCTTCTTTTTTCCAAATTTCGAAAGAAAATAATGTTATTGTATATAAAATTGAGTTTTTTTTTGTTTTATTTTGTTTTTTAAATTTCACGCTAGAGTACTTAAGGATAGTTTAACTTATATTTTATGATTTAGCGGCTCTTGAAATGTGATATTTGAGTCCTTTAGATTTACCTAATCCTATGCGGATTAAAGTGTTGGAATGAACGGTTCCCTATTACACTTGTGATGCCGTGATGTAAACGATTCGAAAAAAAGGACCTCCAGGATTGCGTTAAAATGAGCGGCAAAAAGTTCTCAGCCAAGATTATTGAACTATTTTTTAATAACTTCTAAGAAGAAACAGAGGCAAGTAATTTTACCGGGCTTTGTGATGTTTGTTTGAAACGACAAAGAGGGAAATTTGATGGCACGTTATTTGCGTTTTATGTGTTTTTTAAAAGTAAAACATGTTTTGTAAATCAAAATATTCCTCTCTAACGAACATAGTCCGTTTCCGTTTAATAACTGTCAAAAGATAGATAGATACACCAATGGCGATTAGCTACTAATTTCAAAGTTTAAATTAATCTTAAAATTAATGATCTTGGGCGAATGATTAATCTAAAAGCAATGATGAGGTGAGCGCAAGTAGCTTTATAGGAAATAACGTGACTTATCGCATACTGCGCTCATGCGCTCGTTGCCCGTGGGAGCAACTTATAATACACTATGAGAAGATATCAGCAAACGCAAAAGTCTTGGAAAATCGTCTTTATCGTGGATGTCAATATTTTGCTTAGCCTGCATGATGTTATATAATGTTTTATTCCACCATCGAAGTATGGAGGCATATTGATCTTGTCAAAACGTCTACAATATCCCCACAACGTGTCTACATTCTTAATCAGTATCAAATTATAAATAGATTTAAACATGTCCACCTGTCGGTCTGTCCGTGTGATCGTCTGTGTAACGCCGGCTGTAAATATTCTCCTGACCACAAATATAAAGTTATCGACTTCAAATTTGGCAGCAATGTTGAAAGTTGTTGCGCCTAAGTGCACCTGCGAACCTGTACAAATATGTATGTAGTGTATCAAAATTTAATTTTTCTTTCAATACAATTATAAACAGAAACACGCTTCAAAACTCCTATAAAGTACATAAATTCTCGGCCGGTTTCAAATTCGGAATGCATCTAAACATGTCCGTCCGTTCTATCCATCTGTCCGTCAGCGCAACTGTGTAATATTCCCTCGTTCGCAAAAATGAGCGTATCGCCTATAAACTTGCAAGAGAATTTGAAAAAGATTCGAAATTTTCGATAACATTCCTACACCTCTATATAAAAAAAGCTGTTAGCACCTTTTTTTCGTGTTTTTGTTTATTATTCATAAAGTAAAGTACATACATCATATACACAATTTACACTCGTATTCTGGAAATAGGAAAAATCGGCCGTGCCCATCTGTTACTAAAGAATATGAAAATTTAATTCTTTTCGACCGAATATAATTTACTTAATCCTTTTATTCTGTATTTAATTCTCAATTTTGGAATATTTTGCTATTGATTTGACTTTAATGTGAAAAGAAATGAGAAGGATTTCAAACTCCGACAAGCCCCGACCTTAATTTCTTGTCGTAATTCGCCCTAATCTCATTACAATGTGAAATTGTACATACACATACTTAACACACTTTAATAGACAACATTTTTCATGTGCAATTATCTTCTATTAAATTTCATTGTGTGCGTTGTTACATAGATATTCCAGTTATTATCAAGGAAATTATTTGATACAATTTAATTACTTTCCGATTTGTAATGTTGTCAGAAAATTATGTACACTTTTCTCACTTTACTGACACGCTCATATACCTGCACACTTGTATATACAGAGAGTGGGTGATAGAAAGGGAGAGAGGAAGAGAGGAACGAAGTGAAACACGCACGCACACACGCATCCACACACACGTGGTTCGATTGTGTTTTATAACCCGTATCAAAGAGTTGACAAAAAAGAGGAACAGAATAAGAAAAATAAAAGATGAACAAAAAAGACACTATAAGTGCAACATACACAGTATACAATGACACTTGATACAAATTAGTCAAAGTTAATTATTGGACAAAACCAACATGACAACTTCGACGGAGAATAAGGCAGACAAGCCCGAACCACAGCAGACAGACGGGCAAACAGATTGATAACCACAAATCGACCCAAAATAAGTAAAAAGCAGCAATAATTGCCACCACCACCATCTCCACTACAAGCTTATAGCTGAATGCACTCTAATACTAATAATGCATAGCAACATACTTACATCTATGTCAAAAGTCGAAAGGATATGAAAAGCAAATTGAGAGTGAATACACAAAAAAAAAAAAACTAGAAATGAAAAATGTATGTAAGTTTAAGGTCATGAGCAACGACAACAAAAATAATAACAACAACGGATGACTTTTGATATCCCTTTGTATGCATCATTCATTCAAACTGACACCAAATTTACTTTAGGTGTAACTTTTTCTTTCATGCACTTGAACAGATATCCCACACTGTTACAGAACGATATCTTTCTATTATATATTCACATGCTGTTGAAAGTTTTTTCGTCGGTCTGCAATGTGATGGCGTACTATTTTTATTTTTTCAATAATAAGAATAGACAGAAAAACGTGAACCTGAGAGACCCGCTGATTGAAAATGTTTGTGTTTTTCTTTTCTATTTTATTGTTTTCTTGTTTTTTTTTTTCAATTCTTTTTTCATTCCGTTTGTTACGGTAAAATTGTGTGCTGGATTTTTTCCTTTCCTTTTTCTTTTTTTTCTTTTTATGTGAAATGTGTTTTTCATTTCAAATACATAATCATGTCTCCGCACATAATGCATACACATGTGTACCTGACAAAGGTGCCTTGTTGTCAGTTCGAATTAAAAGATGTTCTTGCTGCTGTTACACATTCAATATTGTATTTGACATTTGTAAACGTCACTTTGTTGTCAGCACTTGTAATATTGCCGAATATGTCAAAGTTGTTACCGTCATTGCCTTCTTTCACACATAGGTATGTACAACTTCATTAGGGCAGTGTATTCATAAGCAATATGGGACGGAATATTAAATCGTTATTCCAGGTGTAAAGTTCAAAAAAGCGATAGCAAATTCATTGAGCCGCCTCTATCGACATGTTATGTTGATCTATTAAAATTAGGATTGCATATAAAAGAATTTTTGATTGAACTGAGTGTCTAAACACGCTTTGTTTGCAAAAAATTATTTAATTCACTTCACAAGCCCTTTTAATAAACCAAAGCTAAATTTTTATATCCTGGAAGACCAAGAGAAAAAAAATTGACCAATTCCGTTATGGTGCATTAAATATTTATCTAATAGATGGATAAGAAAAAAATTATTGAGATTTTATATTGTAGTCAGACTTGTAGTCAGACAAATTGCACTTTTCAACTCTGCTGATATTAAATTTGAAAAGGAAAAATGTGGATTCATTAATAAGTTTGAGTGATGTTTCTTATATCAATGAAATGAAGTTCTTCCAATCTAACAGAGACATCTTCTGGTTAAAAACTAGGATAGGCATTCTGCGAAAACAAGGCCAAAACCGATCAGACAGCAAGCCCAAACTTCAGTTCTTGCGAAATTTATCAGATCGTGTTCACGTCATTGCATGATAGACTAAAATATTTAATACAGCGACCAATTGTTCTTGTATCGGCGCTAGCCGATGCCTATTCAGCATTGCTACAGTCACTTTTAGATTTTGATGTAAAAAAGTAGAAAGAATTGTTTTTCTTAAATTTAATTGGATCTCTCATTCATACATACACCGAACTCTTTTTTCACACGGTAGATGCATTCCCCAGGAATCCGCGCAAAAAATCGTGTAAACAGATACATGAGGCGTACGGTAGACTTGGAAATATATTCCATAACTTTGAAAAATCGTGTAAAAACCTGCAAATATTTTCGAAACACAATGCAAAAAAAGTAATAATGGAATCCATATTAGTTATTTACTCATCCAACCATATACAACATTTTAAAACTAAAATTAAAATTAAGACTAAGAAATAAATTTTTTTTGAATAAAAAACTCGTGTAAGTTCCACAACCTCGCGAATTAAATCAACAGCCGCGAATTAAGTCAAATTCACCTTCGATTGTTGCTATGTAAATAAGTTTCTATAATACATTGTCAAAATTAGAGTTCAATAAAAAGTTTGTTTTGGGATTCGTGTGAATACGAAAATTGCGTGCGTATGCTTTAGTAAAAGTACGTTTTAGATGAATATATAAACTCCGGTTAATGACTTTAGTCCGTTTCATATATATATATATATATATATATATTATGTTTTACTTGCTTCCTTATTTCTAACTTTCTTTAATTCTCATTTATATCTAATGGAGATGCAGAAGTTTAAAAAACGTATTGCTTTGCAGTTTGCATATTTCCACATATGTAATAAATCGAATCACATTTTGAAGTGCTACAACTAGTGAAGAGTGAAATTACATATATTGAATGAGAAATATATGAAATATAAAACAACAAGAAAAAAGCGAATACATGTAGAACTTAATTAAAAGTTTTTAATATTAACAAGAGA
>CCAG010013191.1:0-34365 GCA_001077435.1 Glossina morsitans morsitans | reverse complement strand
TCATCATTGATGAATTAAAAACCAAATTAAAAGCAAAACAAATAAGAAAAATATGTTTCGAAACAAAAAAAATAAAAAAAAAAAAACAAAAAAAATACAAAAAAATTAATAAATAAATACATTTTATATTATATTCGGTACCATTAGCAGGTGCACGATATTTGATTACAAGATAAGACGAACGTTGGTTTACCATACTTGATATATTGATTATATATCGGTTTATACATATATGTTATATATCCCGTACGCTTCATGTCATATTTTTGCGCAATTTGACTGCACCTCATACATAAGAGCGAGAGAGAGAGAGAGAGAGAGAGAGCGTGCAGATTGGAAACGTTGGTTGAACTTTGAATCCGTACAAGTTTTTAATTCACACAATTTCGGAATATGCGAAAAGTTATCAATGCTAATGTAATTGTGATATGATCCATGGATCAAAGTTCTGATGTTGCTGGCGACTTAAAATTGTCGAAAATGCTCAGAAAAAATTTGAGAGTGTTTTTGAAAATCATAAAGACGATAAAATGTCAGAAACGCATATATATTTAAATCGGTCCTGCTATTCGCGCGGGATAAGAATATATGTACAACTAATTCTTTTTTTGTTTTTTGGTAAAAAAAATCGTGAACAAAAATACATGCGATATATAGTAAATTTGGGAATATATCCCACAACTAGAAAAAATCGCGTAAAATGAAAAAGCTCTAAATGTTTTCCCAAGAAATCGTGCAAAAAAGATTACATTTTTGTTATACCCAAAGAAAAACAAATAATTTTCATTACAAACATCAACAAAATTTGTAAAAAATAAAGAAATAAAACGGCAATCTTAATCGGTCTCGGCATTCCTGCTGAACCGCTCATCCGATCTCATCGCTACTTGATAAAGAGCGTGCATGTTTATTATGGACTGGACGGACATCAACAAATCAACATCAACTTTTAGAACTTTATACGAACTGAATACTCTAACACAAAATAAATTCCGAATAAAGAAATGCTATGCTCAGCTTGAAGTGTAATGAGATAAAGAAAGAGATGGTCATAAAATTTGGGTCTTCTCCGCAGTCGAAAAAGTCACTAACAAGGTCACAGTTAGAATTAAAAAAACATTTCTTTTTGGGATTCGTGTTATTTCAAAATCGTATAAAATAAGACCGCGTAGAAGAACAGTTGGGTGTATTCTAAGGCGTTATCCCAAGCATAGTGCATTATCAAGCATAAGCAAGCGCTGAACACAGCTTGTTAATATATGGCTCTATTTAATCGTCTATTAGGCCGCTGCTTATAGTTTGGGTCTTCGCAATACTGAATTTGATCCATATGTAGTTACCATGCGAAAATTTCACATTTACGGCCATCCAAACTGCGTCAGAACATTTTGTTATTTGAATTCGAAGGGCGTTGTTTGCATTGACTTGAAACTTGTGACTCAACGAAAGACTGGAGTTAACTCGGAACGAGTTTCAAAGTCGATTATCAATTGGCACCGTTGGCAATGAAGCACAATCCTTTGTCAATGTGAAGCACTCGTACTACTCGTGTTAAACTGTGGCCTTCGCTCGCTCACCAGCGAAAATAGTGCATGTCATCTAAGATCACCTATTGCGTAAGTAAACATTGATGCTGTGGAAAAACTAATAATCCAGGGTCGAGATACGACATACTGTGAGATTGAGGCAACATTAGGCATTAGTTCCATTAGCATATAGAAAATGTTGCATGATCATTGAGTCGTACAAAAGTTGTTTTCTGTTTTCATTCCACATAATTTGACAAAATCAAAACGCAAATGGTCGCTTGTTTTTTCGGGAAAACCGGTCATGGAACCGAAAATTCTTCGCTGAGATAAGGTAAACAAATCAAGGTCGTCGAATCACTCTTCATCATGACAAAGCGAACTGTTAAACAGCCCATCTAGGAGCTGTCTATTTAAACACTCAATAGCCGGTTACCCACCGTGTACCTAATGACTCCTTTGTGTGAGTATGAAGAATAAATTGCGTGTAAAATGATTTTCGTTGCCAGAAAAAGTCGCTGGCTTGTATAAGCCGTTCTCATGATCCTAATTCACCGATAATTATCTTTTATGTTTGACTCTAGGTAGATTTTAACAAATGGCATTATTAGTGCACATGAAAAGAAGAGAGCGATCGTGATGGTGAAGCTCTATTATATTACCCAAACGGCTGCGGGTGCGAATCTGAAAACTGTCTCAACGGTTGCGATAGTTCATCTGAGAAATTCAAAAATTCAAAAACTCGAATGCTAATCCATCTTTGAGACAAAAAAAAAAAGCGAAACTATTCCTTGATCGTATTCTATATATCATATCATGCTTATGGTAAAACATTTACGTCTAGAAACCCGCGCAAATTATTAATAATCCATGGTTCTCTTCTCACCTTCTTATGATATAAGTTAACTTTTCGTAAATCGTTATATCTTTGTTTTGATTTTTTGACTTTCCTCTCCATACTCGCTCGCTTTATCAAAAAAAAAAAGGGGAAAGAAACAAAAAAGAAACACAAAAAAAAAAGGAAAAAAAAAAAAAATTTCATTTAAATTTCTACTGTGTTTAAGAGCGCTCCCTCGCCTTCTCGTCTGATGTCAACATTGAAAATCATCCAGTTTCTGCGCCAGCTCTATAACGGAAATCTCGTTGTACTTATTAAATAAATACCAGACAGAGAAAAACGCGAGTTGGCGCGAGTAGCGCCCAATATATATATACATATATATTTGCAAAGATTTGTTTTGGCGCGTCATTGGCGTAAATGTATGGTTTGGTATGGCATGGTATGGCATGGCATGGCATGGCATGGCATGGCATGGCGTGGCATGGTATGGTATGGTATGGTTTGGTATGGTAGGTGAGTGGACAGTAGTGGGGTGATTTCATTGTCATATCAGATACTTCACACTTTTTTGTTTTGCTAGTTCCTGTTCATCAGAAATATCCACCGTATAACTAGTTTTGTAATTGGAGTAGTTTTCATTGTCATTTCTTGTTTGTCGCTCTCGTTAAGTTATACTGAGTAAACCTTCCTTTTCCTCGCTGTTAAATGTTTTATGAATATAACCAGAATTAAATAACTTGCAGCCGACACATTGTGAACGGTTAGTCAAGCCAGTTGCAGCGACAACAGCAGGAATTTTAAATTGCTGCGATTTTCAATTAATACCGGTTTTACATATGCCCATGTTTCTTATGCAGATTGAAGATGATGACGATAATAATGCCGATGATGACGTTAAACACATTGTATATATTTTATCTAATTTTCGTTTTTTTTTTTTTTTTTTTTATGTGTGAATGTGTGTGACCGACTGACTGTTTCATTCTTTCATACTCACTAGAGAATTTTGTGCACCTTTCCATCCATCCATCCATCCATCCATCCATCTGATCATAGCTCCAGACACGTTTATTTGCATGAAATCGATCACCAAATATACCAATTTTCTTGTCTTGCTGCTTGCCGCTTGCTGCTTGCTGCTTGGTGCATGCTGCTTGCTACCAATGTTGTCGTTTAAAAATAAATTCAATCAAAATTCCATTGAAAAAGTAGATCGTGTGTCTGAAAGGAGTATTTTTAGAGAGATGACAAGTGCAACCAGCCAAAAAATGCAAAGAAAATCAAATCAATCACCTGCGGCTTCTTTCGATTTTTACACAACTCAACTCAACTTAAGATACAAGAACAAGTGTAGTGTAATGGCAATAGTTTTAATGCGTCATTGTAATTAAATTGTATTTTACTTTTTTAATTATGTATTTATTAATTAATTAATTAATTAAAAATCAATGTTCAACTTTCAATTGAATTAGAAATGTGCTGCTTACACCTCTATCTTAAATCTCATCTCTAGCAGTTTATCACTGTGTGTGTGTGTGTGTGTGTGTGTGTGTGTGGGTGTGTGTGTCTTAAAGAATATCCTCAAAAGTGCAATATATATATATACGTATGTATATGTAGAGGAGAGCGATCTTGTATGGAACAATTTTACACCTGTAAGCGCTCCGTATATCGCGTTGCCTATATACCGTTCGGATCAGCGCAATCTTGTGATATATCATCAAGCGTTACTTGATTGCCTGGTCGTCTGGCTATTGTATGTCGTAAAAGTTAAACAAAGATTTTGAAGTTTATTCAGAAAACGAAAATGAAAATGAAAACGAAACCATATTACATTATGTATGCATCCACTCTCTGTGACTTAAGTAAGACAAGATAAATATGAAATACTGAGTGATTGAAGCGTAACCTGTACGACTTTACTATATGCACATTGCACAGTGCACATTGATTAGGAAGAGACGTACTGCTTAATAATTAAAGCGACAAGAGATTATTTCGTTGATTAAGAAAAAATGTTTAGTAATTTTTTTTTATTTTGTCGTTTTTTTTTGTCTTCACATTGTGGTCGGCTTTGCACTTGTTATGAGAAAAATTCAATATTCTTTCTGCTAACATTTTTCAGCGATTTTGTTAATCCGCTGCGTATTTTATGCATCTATACTTAAACTATTCAATGACGGTATTCCTTAAGTATTTCTAAGCGGTGTTATTAAAATCTTAATACTAACTGAACTGTAAGAGACGTACACCCTTATGTCTTATAGTCTTATGTTGTATATAATATATTGTGTATTAATGCTAACGCTGTCTGAACTGTAAGAGATTTATGGCTTTATTAGATCGATTATCTATTTATTTATTGTTCTAAGTAAGTATAAGCGCAAGCATGAATAGCCGAGTGGGTAAGAATCGCCTACTACGAAAGTCTAGTGGTTTCGTGGTTTCAAATCTCAATGTGATAGAGTTTGCTTTGGTCGTCGTGAACAGTGCGTACGTTCAGTCGGTAAGAGCAATAACAGTTACCGATTATGCACTCAAGCACTAGTCTGCAGTCGTATCGCTATCTAGATCTTTTTTCTTATTTCTCTTCGATCGTCACCGTAGTACGCGAATCGGGAACAACTCCTGAATGATTCGTCATATAATAATTAAAAAAAATAAACACATTATTATTGTTATGGGTAGATCAGGATCACAATGCGATTCAGGAATAAATTGATAATGAATAAGTGATTAACCAAATAGGAATGTAAAGGAAAATAAAAGAAATATGATGATGGAAAATTACGTCGAAATAGTGTAATAAATAATAAAACGAGAAGTTTGTAGACGGACAAGGCCAATCTTTCAATACCCTACACCACCAATTCGCCTGATACAGTTATATTTACTTAGTTTTGCTACTTAAGACACTAAAAAATTCGTGCAAAGGCATACTTTTCACGAGAGCGCCCATTCTAGGGGATGCCCAAAACATTAAATGACGTCACCTAATTTCATTTCCAAAAAATTTATTATTTTTCAGTTTCCGTTATAGGAAACTACAAATTAAATTGTCTTTCCATATAGCGGCATGCTTTTTCCGATAATCCTTATAATATATGTTAAGGTCTCAAAAATCGGCCTAAGTGATCTAAAGTGATCTACTGTTCATATTTTGAGTTAATTTGCTACTACGGACCAATTTTCTTTATGAAATACTAAAAATTAACTCGTTTTCTGAAGGATTTACTATTCATAAGAAATTTTTTATGGATTGGAATCCAATGCAGATGGAGACCAATTGAGTTCCAATTAGATCCCCTTCTATTTTTTTACGTTAATTACTATCATAAACAAATTCTCATCATAAAACATGCAACAATTAGGCCTTTTTGGTGTGTAAAGGCTTCCATTTCTTGAGAAACCTTACATGCAGTGCTATCAAAAAAATAGATCTACGTGGTCCAAATTCGGTAAGGTTGGTTTTTATGTCAATTTGCTATCATGAACCTAGTTGGTTCATGAAATATCGATAACTACATACACTTTTCTTCCATATAAAGATTCAGTTTTCGTACGAACGGTTATATGAGAGGGGATTCAAAAAATTTCTTCAGCTGAATGAAATTTTGAATACTAATTTATAATTTCGAAATATTATTACACAAAAAGTTTTGTCAAAAAATTTTGAAATTTCCATAGAATAAGCTTTCAAAATAAGACGTTATATGGGGAGCGATCGAAAAAGTAGACCGATCCAAACCATTTTTGTGTCGATCTGCTTTGAAAAGACTACCTGTTCTCTCTGCTAAGAAGCTTCAGCTGTCGGCAACTGTTGAAACTCTTTGATTTCTGATTTGTTTAATATGCCAGTAGATCTCATTAAGAAGTGCTTATGTTCAGCATTGTTTTTATACCCTACCCCATTTGTGGTACAGGGTATATTAAGTGTGTGCGGACGTATATACCACGCAGAAGGGCTTAAGATATATCCACCTTTTGTTATACCAATCGATTCAGAAAATGATCTCAGCCTGTCTGTCCGTCTGTCCTTTTGATTTGGCAATCTATGAGATATTTTGAAAAAATTCAGTACATTGAGATGTTTAGGTTCAAGGACGACCATCGTTGAAAATGTTTGGGACCGGTTTGGTTCACTTTTTCATTCACTTCTCATATGACGCCTGATTTTGTGAATTCGCTCTATGAATAACTGTGGGGTGTAGGGTGTAGGGTATTTAATAGTGGATTGTGACCCCCTGTAGTGTTTTTACTTGTTTTCTTTTCTTTATAAAATAACTGCAAGAATAATTGTAATAATAAGTGCAAATCTATTGTCCAGGTCTAAGAAGGAGTGTTTTTTGTTCATTTTTTTTGTTTTTTTTTTCGATAAAAAAAGATAGTAGCAAGATAATAATGGCGGAAGTTGTTAAGCATTTATGTAAGATTAAAACGAAAAATGATCTTTAAGAAATATTAACATCTTGATGACATGGGAAGTATTTACGCGTGGCAAGTGTTGCTGCAAGCACCAAGTGTATCAGGTGGAAATCTTGATACTGAAAAAAATAATTCACTTAATGCAAAAAACAAGTAAAGACAATTAATAAAAAATAATGTTCAAATTAACTGACATTCCGTAGGTATTTTAAAAAATTGTGAAAAATTCCATTCAAAAAAAAAAAAAAAAAAAAAGCAAATTTTTGGAGTTTCATGCCATTTCGAAAATTTGTCTTTCGAGAACTGCCTGTTCAAATGTATTGAAATGTCTCGTAGATATTAAAATATCGAAATGCAAGTGTGTTTTCAACTTTTTACCAATAATCTGTTGCCCCGCAACTATACAGTTTTTGTTTTCCGTGTTCACGTAAACTTTCTCATTTTTTTATTTCTCGAAAATCTTATGTTAGAGCGTTTCTCTTTCGCTGCATCTGTGAAAGACAGGCCGTTATACTTGATCCGTTCAGCACAGACTGTTAGTCAGACTATAGTTAAAGTTGCACGCAGCAATTGGAAAAACTATGCATAAAAAAAAAAAAAAAAAACAGAAAAAAACCTCATATTAGACTAAAGCACTTTCTTTCTCCAGATTCAAATCTGGAGATCTCACCTAGGCTGTTACCATGGCCTTACCACTTAACGCTGAAAACTGAGCGGCAAAATCATTTACCTTGTTTTAAAGCCCGCTAAGTTAGAGCCTTGATTCAGTTCCCGCAAGCTCCGTAAAAAATCAAATGAAAAATTGACATAAATTTAAAGGATTCCGTTTACAAAAAATTGATGAACAAAATAAAATTGAATAACTAATTGCATGTGAGGATTTATCAATATCAGTGAATATATATATATATATATATATATAAGATATATATTAGATAAATACATTGACATGAGATTGCAAGCAAGAAATCGATCAACTAACTGAACGATTTCTGTTAAGTGATAGGAGATAGAGTGTAAAGAGTGGGGAAAGCAAGCAAAAGGAGAAAGAGAAACGAAAATATTAGAAATAATAGCATCTTCTGGGCCGCTATACAATATTTCTATGCTTAATCGGCTATTTTCAGATTCACTTTCACTAGGGCTGCTGCAAGCTTGTGTCGTGAAAGATAATTTAATTTCGAAGAGCTGATATTTGTTTATTTGTATTTGTTAATTAGGTATTTTTTGTCTTGATATGAAAACTTTTCCTGGTAAATTGAGCTTAATTGTATAATCTTTTAATCTGTTGTAGCAAAAATTAATATTTATTTGGACCGGTGTCACCTCCGCTATTAATTGTTCCAATTTAATATTGGTGCCTTTCTCTTTAATAATATTACGGCACATTAAACGTACTTAATCGCGCCAGTATTGTATTGTATCGTATAGTGCAGTGAAATAAAAGCATTGAAATCAAAAAAAAAAAAAAAAAAAAAAAAAAAAAAAAAAAAAAAAAAAAAAAAAAAAAAAAAAATTTTTAAAGTAAAACCTAAAAAAACCTAAAAAAAACAAAAAAAAACCCAAAAAAAAAAAATAAAAAAAAAAAAAAAAAATTAAAAAAAAAAAAAACTAAAAAACTAAAAAACTAAAAAAAAACTAAAAAAAACTAAAAACAAAACAAAAAAAAAAAAAAAAAAATAAATAAATAAATAAATAAACCATTCAAACAACAATAACAACAAGAAGAAATACAACGACAACAACGACAAATGACGAAAACATTACGCAGAATTGATGATGGAACAGGCTTTAGTGAAATAAAACATTGGCAAAGACGAGGAAGATCTTTTTGCACATTTTTACTCTCGAAACTGTTCAATTGAAAGTAGTTTTGCAATGACACACTGAGCTAGACATGTCCAATGACATGAAGTCAAAGCGACCGGCAAACAAGCTGACGACCAGTTATACGTTTATATATATGCACTTACATTGATAAAGTATACAAACTAAACAAATCAAGCAATGGACAGCAAGAAACTCAGACAGTGCGACTAAATGACTGTATAATGGTCTATGTTTAATGAAAGCGTACTAGGAAAGAAAGTTAGTGTGCCGATTGTGGAAGGAGTGAAACAAGAGAAGGTTGTTGGTGGAGGCAATGGAGGCAATAATGGCCACTTTTGTTTGTTGTTGTTATTGTTGTTGTTGTTATTGCTGTTTGAATGGATGAGATGAGGGAAATAGTGAAGTAAACAGAAGCAATTTACAAATTCGCGAGCATCTGCGCAAACAATAATACATATATAAGAGAGTTTTATAAAAGAGCTTACACTTACGACATACTAGGCATTGTACACATTGTATACATTAAAAAAAAAAAAAAAAACAAATCAAAAACAACATACAATATCAACGAAACTAACAAACACAAAGTACCGGCACTATGAACATTTCTGTTGATTTAACTACGGTAGCCGTGGCTGCAGACAAATTCAGCCAATAACTGTCGGATGTGGTTCTTATGATGCAGAAAGTTTGAAATACTGCAATACTGAGAGCTTTTTCACATAAAAGCTCCATATGAAATTTTTCTCTTTCAATAGCGCATCAGCTATATATATATATATATATATATATATATATATATGTATATATGTAGAGGTCGGCGTCTTTATCAATATTACTGCCGCTAATATCATGATTGTGTTGGTTTTGCTGTTGTCATTATCAGCAGACGTTGTTTTTTCGTAGTTGATGTTGTTTTGTTAACGTTATTGTGGTAACGTTTCTTAAATTGAGAAGAGTAAGATGAAATTTTTTTGTACATATGCCAAGTATTTCACTATGACCAAGCAGGTGTATTAACCATTCTGCGGTTACCCATGGCATGAACTAGACGCGCGCGCATAATATACTTATTTTGTTTTTTTTTTGTGTTTTCAATTCAAATGACAAACCCTCAGTTTGGGTGAAATTTAGAAAAAATAAAAATAAAAAAAAAAAAAAAATTAAATAAAAATAAAAATAAAAACACACACGCACACAAAAACGTTATTCTTATATATGCAATCATCATCTCCTTTGCATATATAATAATTAAATACAAATAAAAAAAAAAAATAAAAAAATTTTATAAATAAATAAATTCTAAATCAAAAATTCATTAATGTTAGTGTACTAGTGTGTGCGCATTCAAATCCTAAGAAAGTTAATTAATTGTTCACTAATAAATTTCAATAAATTGAATTTTAAATGATTTTGTTAATCTAAAAAAAAAAAAAAAACGCAAAATAAAAAAAAAAAAAATTTAGAAATTTATTACAAAAAAAAAAAAAAAAAGCTGACGAAAATCGAAATTATTTTATGAAATAAAGTAAAAACACCAACCGCTTAACTAAAGTTCCAACGAAAAATATATATATATATATATGTAAATGTTAAAAAAAGCAAACTATTTGTGATTTTTCTTGAAACCGGATCTGAATTCAATGCATGCTTTGAAGCTTATTTAGTGCAACGTTAGTTGTTGTTGTGGTTTCTCACTCTTCGAACACTCCAATTGCAATTTTGCATATATTTCCCACAATCCTTACTCTCACCGTCACTGCTCTGTTGTTATTGCTTGGTTGGTGTTGGTGTTGGTGTTGGTGTTGGTGTTACTGTTGCTGTTGGTGTTGGTGTTGCTGTTGCTATTGCTCCTCGTGTTGCATTTGCGAGTATCTGCTGGGAGTTTAATCTGTTTGGATCGTACATACATAAAACAGGGCAACAGTTAGTTACTTAGTTATCTGTTGTATTTCAGGTGGGTGATTAAATAAATAAATATAATATGTTATTATCATGCTTTCACGTGGTGTTTTATAAACAAGTAACAAGTCCTTTTCGTTTGAAACACCTGCTTAGAATGCCAAAGGGAAAAAAATAAAGGAAAAGAAAAAGAAAAAGAAAAAGAGAAAACACCGTTTTGGTTTCAAAAGAAAAGTAGAGAAAAGAATATGAATTTTACGTATGGAACCACGGTTTGTTGATTTTTCTAACCAATCGTGTCACTCTTAGTACCCCCTCCGATCCAGATAATATCCAAATAATTATCTTCTTTCTTCTTATTTCATAGGTTAATCAATAACATTTTTGTGAATCCTGCTTTCCACTGAACCACATACACACACACACACACACACACACAAGTCGATTTCAATCAATTGATGAAATCGAAAAAAAAAAACATTTCTAAAAACCAAAAATAATCAAATGTTGCATGTCATTCGATTTAGAAGAAAAAAAAGTAAGAGTTAAATGTTCCGGAAAATTCTATTTTATTTAATTCATTTCCTAGATTCTTTTCGCTCCTTACTGTCCACTAGTTGATTAGTTGATTAAGAATCAATCAATCCTGCTTATCGTTAGGTTCAATACTTTTTACATAATCTATTTCTACTGTCTAACAAAATTCATTTCGTATTTCGATTATTTATCTTTCATTCATTCACTTATTTCCCTTTAAAAATATATATACACATATAACGCGAATCTTTGTACTCTGCATTGTGCTGTGTTAACATTGTTCCTTTCGTTTTTCCTTTTTGCAATAAGGAAGAAACTATGAATCCTTCAATCTCTCTCTCTCTCTCTCTCTCTCTCTCTCTCTCTCTCTCCCTCTCTCTCGGGGCCTTTAATTCGATTTCTCTTTCTCATTGCAAGCTGACTGAATGTAAATAATAAGAAATAAATAAAGATTTTTGAATATGAAATCCATTTCTCTGTCTGAATCTGTATTATAAAGTTTAATATATAAGTGCAAATATATGTCTTATTAAGAAAATTTATGAGGTTACATGTGTGTGTGTGTGTGTCAAGTGGTAAAAGAAATAAAAACTAATTACTTTTGTCAAAATGAATATTTATATATTATGTTGAATAAATTGAAAAGAAAAAGATATATATATATATTTAATGCATTCTTCGATCATGTGCCCGGTGGATGCGAAGGGTCCATTTCAAAGATTATGTAACATTTATTTACCGATCGAGTATACACCTTCTAGTTTGCCCTCTTTTGATTTCTGATCATCATCCTGCTTACATACGTACAGAGAATATCCCGTTAAAAAAAAAATTATATATATATGTGATTGTTTAGAACCTTCTGTCAACTCGTTTCCGAATGTTTTCCGTTTCTCAAGACATTCATTACTACTATAATTAAGAAATGCTATAAACAGTTAATGGTTTACGATTTTTGCATTCACTTGTTTTGCGCTGATCGGTGTCACAACGCATTGTTGTGTTGGGCCGAATATTAATAAATATGCTGTTCAGCTTAGGTTTTTTTACTTGAATGTTTAGGTAAAAAATTGATCTTTAATTTATTTATTTTTATTTATCTATTTGTCTCTCCCTCTATCGCTGCCCCCTCCCCTCCCCTCCCCTCCCCTCCCGTCCACCATTAACGATAATACAACGCGTATGATATTGTGTGTGTTTGAAATGTCATAGGCCTATGTAAAAAGTTCATAAGTCTAAAAGACAATTCATGCCCTACATCATTTGTGATACAAGGGTATATCAAATTTGTGCGGATGTATGTAATACCCAGATAGACCCCATTAGTGTGTCAATCGATTCAGTATCACTTTCTGAATCGATTTAAGCTTGTCTGTCCGTCTGTCTGCCTTCTTTTCCTACCGTAATTTTCCAGATATTTTCATGAAATCTGTTATGCTAACATGTTTTGATCTATGGGCAAACGTTGTTGAAAATAATTCGGATCGAAGCACCTGTTCGACTACTGCCCATATAACGTTTTATTTTAACAACTCCTCATATGAATAACTGCATTAAACGAAATAGTGTAGGGTATTTAATAGTGGGCTGTGATCCCATGTAGTGTTTCTACTTGGTGAGTCTATGCTTAACAAACGTGGACATTATTGCTGCTTTGGACGATGATCCCAACTTTAAGTCAATATCAAACTCTTTATCAAAAGTTGTATGATCTCGATCTAGTCAATAATTGTGCTTAAATTTGCAATGATATTTATTACAAGGTATAAATTACTCGCAGGATTAATTTTATAATTTCCTTGAAGTTTTCGCCAACCGGCGACTTTTAAGTCTGTTAGGTGAAGACTTAAACTAAGAACTGATGTGCTAGCTTTTCTCTCATTTCCTTCAATCGAAGGACTTTCACGCAGCCGAGTAGATAAGACTGGTGAATGCAAAGTCGGTGTTTGCGGGCTCAAATCTCAATCTGGTCATAACCATACTTGGTCGTAGTTCATAGTGAGTGCTGTATCGGTAAAGCTATAGCTGCCGACATTACCACTGCGATCATCCCTTATCTTTTTATTTCGTTCCTCATTTCTTTCCAACCATCACACGCATAGCCGACATCCCGGGGACTGCAAATGGCTCTTGCAAGTGCCTGAATACAACTTCGAAAAGAAACTTATGCTTCAGCTAGATTAATATTCATGTCAAATCTTTGTGGTATGGACACACAGACAGATGTACCTAGTTTTAGGAAGTGGCAACTTTCAAACGACGTTTATCCAAATTTCATGCGATATCGATGTTATGATGCTATTTATGTTATTTTGAAAAACAATAGAAAAATGGTAATTTCTTCTACTGATTAGAACATAATCGGCCCACAATGTCTCTATGAGGCTTTGAACTTTGAATTGGAATTTTTCGATCATTTCAAATTGCTTTGCCAAGAAATATACGGCCTGCGTATAACATTTTATATTTGTATATATTTATGAACTTGTTTGGATACATAAAGCGATTTGTGTTATGCATGATTCTCAAAAGTGTCTCAGAGTCACGACGTGATATGATTCATTACAAAAATGCGTATTTCGAATAGGGTTAAACATTTGGTTTTCGAGAGGAAAACAACACCCTTCAAAGAGGTATGGCAACTCTTTTTCGTTGAAACGAGCCATTAGTCGGTAATTTGTTGATTTTAAATGTGGTCGTGCGAGTGGATGCCCAAGAGCTATGTTCTCTGGTTCCCGAGTGCTGAATATTAATATCGATAACCGAATTGATTGCCATTGAGATAGAGAGAACTATTATTTTGTCTGAAAATGTAGGCATGAGAAAGTTGTTTTCCAAAAGAGAACAGCCAGAAGCGTTTTGAACACATCGTGTCGTGCATCGTGTCACATGCCGTTGAGCGCAATAGCAAATTTGCATAATCTGAACTGTAAATTGTTGCTCCATCCGTCCTCTTTCCTAGATCTGATGAACGACTATTATTGGTTTGTTAGAAATCTCGCTGCGGAAATTAAAGCACACACATTTTCCCCTGAACATTCAAAATATTTGACAAGTCTTGGACTGATTCCATCATTCTTGAAGCGGACTGTGTTCATGAATAAGGACAAATTTTTCAAATAAAAAAAATTGCGTTTTTCTCCTGACCATATATATAACACATCTATATACATTCCGGGATCTCTAAGTGAGGCGTAATTCTGAATTGCAAGATTTATAAATCGAACCTCGTTGATCCAATCTTTCTCATTTTCAATAACTTCAATAAAGATGTTGGAAAATGCTTTTCTCATTATAAACGATAACATTTTCTCACTAATGCATAATAAAATGAATTATAATTGTAAGTCAACATACTATATACTCACAAGATTTTATTCGATAATGTTAACAATATAGTAAATTATTTTTTATCAGCGCGATAATGTGAGATAATTGTGATTTATTTATTGTGAGGATCCTATCTTTCAATACATAGCAATATATGCGATTGTGGGAAATTGCTAGTCAGTCCTTCAGTCTTCATAATGCTTTGAGAAACGGTATTTGAAATGAAAGTCAAAGACTTATGCAATTCGATTTAAATATGATTGTAGCTTTGTTGATGAAAAAAAAAAAAAAAAAAAAAGTTTTTCTCATCGCTTTTTATTGAATGGAGATATGAGTATTTTATCTCAACTTCCATTCAAACGTAGACATGTTAATTTTATCATTTCGTTTGTAGTATCCAAAAGTGTCTGTGTGATGTATGTATGTATATATTAGATCTAGCAGAAGAATCCTAGTTTCCGAATGTGTTCCGAAATGATTGTGTTGAGTTGAATCAATCCCCTCCGCAATCTCTGAAGATATCCAAAAAGGAATTCGCTCTAATATGATTCTGAGAATATTGTCGTTGATCGTGACTTATCAGCAAGGTCGAAGCTATCCGTTCAAAATTTTTCGAGCCTTCTTCTACAGGTTCCATTAGAACGTGCGTCTTCACCAAATATTTTCAAATAAATTTGTAGATGATTCTCTAGCATTTCTCCCTACAACATACAGTGACCTAAATGCATTTCATTAGTAACCATCGATAGACGACCGCATCTCACTTATACTACTAATATGAATCATCTTCGTTTTAGTGCATCGTATAGTAAGGTCAGCATGCATACATTCAGTGATAAAAAGCGAGATCCGCGAAATGTGTGAAATGAATATGTGCATACTTGTTGGAATTTGTTGTAACCGGAACGAAAAGAATTTTCCGATACACTTTTTACATATAAAAGTGTATATCAGTTAGAGACTTTAAAACATATATGAAGTATGCATGAGCCGGATATACTATTACAAATAGCCTAAGCCAGTTTAAGGATTTTTTTCAAGCACAAACCTGCATGTAAATATGCGCATGAGTAGCCGAATAGACACAAGATCGCGACTAATAGCTCAAAGGTCGCGGGTTCAAATCTCAACTGCGACAGAGCTTTCAATTTCAGGCGACGAGCATATAATCTAAGTTATCCGGCAGCCTTTAAATCAATACTTTGTGAAGCTGTTTACAATATATATATATATGTATAGACAATAAATATATAAAAAGAAAAAGATAAAGAAAATATACGCAGGTGCAAATGGAAATTGCTTCGAAATTTTAAAAATATTACAAAACTAATTTTTAAAAGAATTTTCAATTGTTTATGAAGAATGTCTGTCTGTAATGGACATGAATATCTATCTATTCGGCTAATTATCTCGTTACCATCAGTCGATTGTTCGCATGTTCGAAGTTGGTAAACCAATCGGAACTAATTTCATCTAAAAATGATTCCAAAGGAAAAAGATGGATAGGTATCTGAGATTCGTTCAAAGGTGACTACACAACTTGATTTTTTTTTTTTTTTTTAATTTGCTATCGTTGTTTGCCTTTTGACTTTGGTGAAAAAAGTTTCCTTTATGGGAAAATTTGCAAGATTATCTCGTATGAATGTGTGAATTTTTGTGTTTTTTTTTTTTTTTGTGTTACAACAGAATGTAGTGGGGAGTGACTATTATAGCGTTAGTTGCACATTTACATCAAAATTTTGAGAAATATTATATACTTAAAGAGTTTCATTTGTTTTTGGGAGCTCGTGTACGATTGTATGTAATTGTGTATCGATCGATGCTTTCACGATCGGTCTATAACCGAAAAAAGAAAGAGAAGAAAAGAAAAAAAAAAAAAAAATTATGTCATTACACTTTTTTAGATTTCAGTAGGAGAAAGTTATTATGGTTAAGATTTATTGCGACGTTGATCCAATAATGCAAGCGTGATAACGCGATTTTTCTTTTCAGACTAAAGAAAAAGCTCAACATAACTAAGCAATTTGTATACAGACAGCGTATTATTGTAAATGTTACGAATTATAAATGATTTCTTCGTTGTCGTTCTTTTGTTTTGCAGATCGCTATTAAAGATGAGGTTTCAGAAAATTTGGTTATTGGCAGCGACACTATTGTTGATAAAGGTAAGTTTTAAAATAGAATATAACAGAAATGTATTACGCGAAACAATATATAAAAAAGCGTAGTTTCATCGCTTCGCACTTCAAGCTTACAAAATGAAAGTTGCACGTATTTATGGTATGTGGGCGTGGCAGTTAGTCGGTATCATTTACAGAAATTTTAAAAACCTTTTCGAGATAATTGTATCACACACACACACACACACACAGACACACACAAAAGTGTTTAGTCAAGTCAGTCTGAGTTATAAAAATTATATATAGTTTCGGGCAGATCACGGACATTTTCAAATTTGATTCGTAAAGTTCTCTGCACAATTTTGCGGCCGTGAGCATTCTATAGTTTCACAGTTACTTGTCCGCAAGATCAGCCAAGTAGGTGAGAACCGCGGCTAACAAGTCAGTATTCGCGTGTTCAAATCTCGATGCATTAGAATTTACTTTGGTCGTAGGTATAGTGAGTGTTCAGTCGATAAAGACATAACATTTAACAAGTGGGCCCACTAGGCTGCGGCTACTTCTCTATATCTTTCCCTTTCTTCACTACTTCTTCTTCATTCTCGCCGTCACCATGTCGCACGAATGGAGGACATTCCTGGAGTGATTCGAGCATTTAAAAAAAAAAAACACAATTTCACAGTCTCTTAATCAGGCGAATTGAATGACTAAATCGGCTTGGTAGTGATATGTTTATACTTACAGATGCTACACAAGGGCAATCGCGACAACTAGGTCAGTGCTAGCAGACTCAGATCTCACTGCAGTACCGTAGCTATAGTGAGCTCTCAGAAACAGTAAAAGCACAATACAACCAATTCTCTTTTTACACGATAGATACGTTCCCAAAAGATACGTGCAAAAAAAATTCGTGTAAAAAGAGAATTAGGTGTACTTCTTGATGTACGCATAGGTAGGCTCTGTAGACTGCAGCCACTTTTTATCAGTCTTTGTCTCTCGTCGTAATTTCTTTCTGATCGCACGTAAAGAGGATAGGGGTTAAAAAAGAAATAAAAGACCCTGGGCACAAATCTAATATATACTCAAATTACCATAGTGGCTATAAAGCCAAATTTTATATTCCTTTATATTGAGAAGTGAATGTTTTCGAGATTCTGTGTTTGTGTCCTTCCATATGCGCTAACTGGAAATATTCGTCGAAGACATTACAAAATGTATACATTTTTGTTTCTTGTGTTAGGCTAAGACTATGAATTGATTTATGTCTGTCTTTCTGTCCGTTCGTATTCTTTTGCTTTTTCATCTCTGGAGGGAAAGCTTAAGGTTGCAAAAATTGGGATAGAAAGGCGAAAGTGTGCGCTTAGAATACGCTTGGCTGATGAACACAGATTGTGCTTGAAAGTGAGTAAAACTCATCTGTAAATATGTCTACAATGTTCGCCTAACAGTCATTACAAGCATTGCGAAAATTATTTAAATAATTCAGTAAGGAACACCAAAAGCCAAACTCGATCTAAACTTCGGTATGTTTTGTGAAGTTAACTAAAAAGTCGAGGCAATCAGGCACGCTCGGGTTTCACAAAATATTTGACAATCATATGAGGCGTTGTTCGAAGCTGAGATGTATTGAAGCTTTTTGTCTTAATGAGAAGGTTACTTGTTTATCGGTTAAGTACGGGGTGGTACCGCTATGCACCTATTATAAGCCTTAACAATATGTTAGAAAGCTTTGTTTCAATTTTTTCTGTTTAATTTTCTTTTCTTTTGGATTTTCGCTTGCTATGAAACATGACGAAGCTCGTTGACTTAATATTTTAAAATTAAACTAACGTTGATTTAAGCTTGACGCGAACGCGTTTGTAAACGCTGAAAAACTGGAGAATTTCGCGCGATCGTGAAAAGCTTTACCTACGCTATCTTCATCCTTTTAAACTACATATTGTCCCTTGTTCCCTTGTTGCGCTCAGATTCAAATTCATGTCGATATTAGTTTTATTTCATATGATGGGCATAATTTAATCGGGTCAGGATTTTGCGCTGACGCAAACCAATAAACATCTAACTCTGCTTGTACGCGGCAAATATGTTAATAAGAAAAATAAAAGAGGACGAGTCAGTATCCTATAACTGCTAGAGCAGAGCTATAAGTTTTGCATCCAATATATTTTTAATTTCTTTCTTTTTTTTCTTATCACAATTTCGCTGTTAGTGTCAGGCAAAAAAAGAAACAAGTGTTCGAAAAATCAGGTGTTACCGTAACACATCACTCAATAAGTGCGTGGGATAACATATAGATGTTGGATGACTCTTGACGAATTTGACGATATTTTAGATAGTACCAAGCTTCAAAGGAAACATGTCAATATTTCGTGACATTCCGACCATTAGTTACACTTGCTTCGGCGACGTTACACGCGAAATTGGAAATTTTTCCCACTATTTTACGATTTGTCAATAGCAGCGGCATGCATATACCATCCTACGAACTTATTGGGTAATTAATTAATTAGTTTGTAAAAGAATTGCAATTTTGAAAAATAATTAATTTAATCGAACCTACGGTGAAACAATCATCGAAAGATGAGGGGTGTATTCATTTTGTCAAAACGTTTGCAACGCCCCGAAGGAAGCATCACAGACCCTACAAAGTGCATATATTCTAAATCGATTTAAGCATATGCATCTGTTCATCTATCTGTCTATCTGTCTGCCTGTCTGTCTGTCCGTGTCTGTAATGTCTGTTATAAACATTCTCCTGGCCACAAAACTGAAACCTCAACTTCGAATTTTACAGAAACATTGCAACCTCCTGCGCGCAGGTTGGTATTGAAAACGGAACAAATAGGTCGAAGGACGCGCGCATAATACAACGTAAGCTGAGAGCACCTCCACTTTTCAAAAGGAATGAAAAATTGGCTTTTGGTTCATTGCTCATAAAGTACAGCAGATAAATGTGGAAAAATCATGATCCAAGAGAACGATGAATCTGTTTTTATTCTACACATAATGGTACTCATGTTACAATTCGAAAATAACGGAGAAAAGAGACTCGCATCAAGAGGACAAGTGAAGAAACAACTTAAACAATTGCAAAGACGAAATACAAGATGAGATTGGATGTTCCAAAAGGTAGCTGACACAACGAAGGTTCTTCATGTACGCAATGGAAATTCCAAACAGACTTTGCTTCATTTCCTCCAAAGATAGTCACGTCATGATATTGCAGCATAATAAGATAACCATACCATCGAATGCTTGTCAATTGTGAGATAAAACTTCTGCATCATGATGACAATGTGCATGCGGCGCATACAACAAACGTACTTTTATAAGGCACAAGTTGGAAATGTTGGAACGTTTGCCTCACAAGCGCGAAACGAAGAGAAAAGCGGCAAAATAAACATTTGAACGGCATGAAAATCCAATTTTCGGAGGTTTTGTCGCCAAATTGCGAAACTATTATGAAAAATAGTTTAAAACAATGCATAAATGTATTGAATGAAATAGAGAATGCGCCGAAAAACGAAAACAAAACAAACAAAAAATTAAAAAATTAACCGGTTTTTTAACTGCAGGCGCAAAATTTGCGCTGTTGTCTATGTGCAAAGTAAAATAGGGAATGATTTCCGTACTTTCTGACTTGCGTCCAAGCATTATATCGATTTTTTTTTTTATATTTATATTTGTCACTATGATTAAAAAATAAGATAAATTTGGTTATAAAATAAAACCAAAAAAAAAAAAACATTTATGCTTCCACATCAATTGCATTGCCTTCAAACTGCTTTCCGCTCAATACGAAGTACTTATGCAATTAGTTTTTTCAATGTTTGCAAAAGCCACAGAAGTTTTCTTTTTGTCCGATATAGGTTTAAATACTCCCTTTGATACGGTTTTTATTTTCTCAATCGAAATGAAAACCTATCCTCGGAGCGATCTCTTCAGTTTGTTGACCAATTAGGCGAATGATATCTGTTGGTCGGAAATCGTTACCTTGCAGATGTCAATGTGACTCTTCTTTCCCAAACAAATTTAGTGTTTTTGAAATGAGTCCAGATTTGGTGCATAGAGAGGTATAGAATCTCTTTTAAAATGATTTGGATTCAGTCAAACGAAATGCTGCCAAAACCTCAGTTAGATCTGAAATTGACAATTGACCATTTTTGAGAATGAAATGTTCGATAGACCTGCGATCGCTGTCGTCGATAGATATTGTCGGTCGTCGGGGACGCCGATCGGCTTGACCTCGTTCTCAATTTTCTTTGCAGTCTTTTTACTTCATTTATAATCGCTTTTTTACGAGATAACCTTAAGACCAAAGGCCTTCTATGACATCCTCAACCTTTTCGAGGCAGAATATTCGCTCCATAGTTGAAATTTAATACAAATTCTTTGCTCGATAAATTTAGATCAAACGAAAACCGCAAAAACTCAGTTCTAAATTTCGCATAGATGTCACACTAGACTACACACACTACTAGCAATCAAAAAAACAAAAAAACAATTTATGATTTCATAATACTATGGAGGGTTAAGTGAAGAAATTCACCTTATTTTTTGATCATAGCACTACATAACTCGGATGTTATTATTAAAGGAAGCACGTGTATATGTGTATCCTGAAAATGAAATTCAAACGCGGTTTTTACACGCGCTAAAAAGTACAATAATATCGTGTAAGCTGGAGCTGGGCATTTTCTATTTTACACGTTCAATAGCAGAGAAATACTAAAGTTTGCTTTACGAAATTTCGCATTTATGCATATACGATAATACTGTCGACAGACTCATATGATTTCTGGGTAGTACCAGCCTTTAAAAACAATTAGTTTACAAGTTACAATTGTTTTACTGCAACTACTACTTTGGTCGCTGACTCGGTTTTCGCCGCTTGCTGTTCATTCCGTCAACTATCGATTTGACTTTGGAGCGTAGTCGCAAATTCATATTCCGTTCATTGCAACTGTACTCTAATTCATCAACACGATCTTGTTTTTGCTCAAAAGTGAGTAAACGCGGTACTCACTCCAAGCAGAGTTATATCACAAACAAATGTTCAGGTAATGTATTAGTTACACTGTCTTCTGATGTCTTGAGTGTGTCAGCTATTTTCTGAAGGACGCAACTTCACTTTTTCGATCTTTCAAAACGATTTTATGCACGATTTCTTTATATTTTCTGGAAGAAATGCTGAATTTGGGCGATTGGGGCGTTCAGCATCATTGGTGTCCACACGACTGCATTTAAAATTAACAAAAAACTTATAAATTTTGTTGTTTCGATAGACCGGAATATAATGCCATAACATCTTGCAAGCCAATGCTGATTGCAAACGTATTTTTTCTCCTCAAGGCGAGACGTTCAAAATACGATAATTAGATGTTTCCATTTTTTTGAATATTAGAAAAGTAACGTCTCGAAACGGATCGCAACTTGTGAACTAATGGTCGAGATATTATGAAATTTTGAGACGTGTCCTATGAAGATTGGCTATTATTTAGAAATCGTATGGTTCTAATTCCAATGATGCCATAGATGTGTCAGATGGGAGACTTATTGAGTGATGTATTTGGTTAACTTGTACGTACTCCGACTGAATAAAAATTTCCCCAATGTTATCGGTCAGGAATCGTATTAGGTACATGATTCCGTGTGTTTTAACTCTTTCATGGTAAAGGCTTACTTGAGTTGCCGAGAAGGAAACAAATGCTGTTGGGGAAATCGCCTGAAGAAAAATTAAACATTGGCATTAGTTTATTAATTCCAATTGTTTAGCAAAAGATCATAGAAGTCTTTATTAATAATTAGAAAATATATTCTTAGCAATTTGTGGTCTGAATTTGCGCCCGAAATTCGTACCGATTAATACTTATTCGGTCTGCCGGGCATGAAATAAATAATAAAATTCCTTGAAAAAGAAAAAATCGAATCGAAATGACAACAACAGCAAGAGTTTACAATTTTCTTTAACCTAACTTAACATTTATATATACACACACTGACATACATAGTCAGGGAAACCATCAGAGACATGGTGACAGACATAGACATTTGCTTAGACGCTCAAATAACATTTTAAAATGCATCACGTTCTTATAATGGTACTTTCTCTTGCCAAACAACAAATTTTGTTGTAATTATTGCAATTGTTGTCGTTCTTACTAATACAGATGCCATTGTTAATAAAGATTATAGTAATGACGATGAAGATGTTGAAGCAGTGTTAGTCATGTTTTTCAGACAGTGGCTGCTTTCAAGCTTTATTTTCAATTACATAGTTCGTATACATATATATACACATATATATATATATATATATACCTATGTAGGTGCGTATCGCACTTAAATAGAAAAGAAAAAAAAAAACGTTGTGATGGAGAAAGCTATGTTCGCTTTACACGATAACTAGCGGACCTCCATCGTCCATAAAATTTCAATAAATTTTACCCTCTTGTAACATCTAATCTGTCGTACGTACGTAACGGAGAAATAGCGAAAGAATTCCACAAAATTGTGTTTAGTTTGACTTAATTTAAAAGATTTGCATTTATTTGCATCACCAGAATAGAACTGATGGCCAGCTAGAAGTTTAATATTTATCAAGAACTGGTAAAAAATCGTTCTAAGAATCATTCCGATTGATGGATTGATAGATATACCCATAATTGACTGAATAAATTTATAAATTTTTGTTTGATAGAATGTGTCTTCAAATCGCCCAGGGCGACTATAAAATTTTCCTGCGTTCCTTATAAAAGTTATAGAAATCCGTATACATCGGCTTTCCTTTCAACCCCTCGAGCTTGCTGGAGCTTCAAGTTTGCGAAAGTTACAGTTACAGTGCTGTACCGCTTGGATAGAGATTTGAAATACGATATGAATGAGATTTACTTAACCGGATTAAGTTGGATTAGTATTACGAGCAGTCTCTCCTAAATTACAAGTAGATTTGTTCTGTAGCAAATAATTGGTTGCTTCAAGGGGCAAATTGAAAAGGAAGCATAAGACTGACGATTCGAGTTACTAAATGTTCTAGGAGTCTCAGTCTCATGATCTGTTGCCTAATTGAAAAGGGTCCAACTGTTATTCACTTGTCGCCGCTTCACTTCAGTTTCCGTTCTTAACTATAGCGTCGAAACGGAATTCCCACTTTCCATTGCCTATATGGAAACAGTTGTGCAGGAGGAATGCTTATCATAGCGTTAAATTAATTTATTTATAGCGTTCGGGTCATGTTTGGTTTATTCTATTATTTTTGCAAAACTTGTGATCAAGAAATTTACATAGGCGGACACACGAACATGTCTAGGCGGATTTGCAATTTAAGACTGCGCATTATTACATATAGCGTATAGAGACTGTCAGAGAGTCTCTTTTCGAATATCCGAAATGAAATCGAGCCGTTTTTGAAGAAATTGATAACGTGCAATAACACATACGACAATAATAGGCAACAAAAGAAGAAAAAAAATCGTTATCCAAAATGGATGAAGCAGCGCGTATGACGGCAAATTTTGGATTGACGAAGCGCAAGGAAATTGTTTGCATTTAGTGGAATCGCAAGGATCTCAAGTAAAGTTGACTTTAAAAGGTGGCTTTTTTGACCTAAGTCTATAATGCTGGCATAATACTTTTATCACAAAAATTGTAAGAGATTATGGAATAAAGCTCGTGGTACGAGCAATTATTAAGTTTGTGAGGATATATGCAACGCGGAGAACTACTTGAGATAGACTCACCTTTTATTACCCAAGTCGGATTAGAAATTGATTCTGCGCTTGTCTGTCCGTCTGTCCACCTTGTTTTTTTCTGTTCAATCTACAGGCTGCAGGCAGATACTTTGATAAAATTTGGACACTGGGCTTAAGGATGAAGGCTATTGAAAATGGTTTGGATCGAATCGGCTTTTCGATTCGACTTCCCCTAAAATGTCGAATTATTAAAAAGTCTTCTAATTGAATAACTGCGGTGGAGCGGTGGAGAATATTTAATGGTGGGACGTGGTCCACTATAATCTTTTTAATTGCTTTCTTGCTTTCCATGGTATTAGATACCTTAAAGAGAATATTTGTTGATTTCTCTTATTCATATATCTTCGAATTATAATCGATAGTTGATCGATGTCTGTACACAGTAAATAATTTCTTTTAACAGCTGCGTCAATAAGTCGTTGAGTTGTCACATTTTGAAAACATTTAGCAGAAAAAAATGTATTTTCTTAGCTCCTGTTTTTTTATGTTTATTGGTTTTCACCTTGATTTCCCAACGCATCGAAATCTCAAACTAAGTAAAACAAAGCTAATGTTAATTAATTTCACGTTTTGATGAAGAAGATGTACCACGATTTTAACATTTTTTTCCTGACTAAAACTAAGGATTTTTATAAAAATGGCATTAAGCCACTGGGAGAAAGTTATAGTTTGAAATGTCATATTTTATGGTATAAAAGCGCAACGTACAACATAAAATATATATACATATATATATATATACATATATATATATAGTTTGTATAAAGATTTTTCTATTACCTAATAGAAAGTAATTAAAATACAAAGAGAAAAGTTCCGCTTCAAAAGAAGATCAACGTTAGCGTAGCTCATCAACTTATCGTAAATGGTCTTAACTGAGCGACGTATAAATTACTAAAAATAAATATATGGTCATTATCAGTCTGACATACATGCAGACATGCTGCAATGATAAATGTTCATCTAATCAGAGTGATATTAGCTGCACTTGGTGAGCAAAGTAAGATATAAATACGATTTCCAAACTGACCATATATTATAAAATCCAAACAGGGACAAAAGAATACAGAAGAAATCGTAAAGAGGAGTAAGAAATAAAAAAAAAAAACTGATATTTGCTTTCAGGCGAAACTTTTGTAGCCACCACTTCAATATCACAAATCAATAAACGAAAACTGTAAAGCGTTTTTATACCCATCACCGAACGAACGGGAGGTATATTTATTTTGTCAAAACGTTTGTAACGCGCAGCAGGAAGCTGCAGAGATCCCGCAAAGTATATATATTCTTGACGAGCATTAAATTCTAAACTGATATATTGATGTCTGTCCGTCCGTCCGATTATCCGCCTATGTAATGTTTGCGGTAAGCACTTTGATTTTAAATTTGGCAAAATCATTGAAAGTTCTTCCCAGCGTATGAGTAATGATAATGGGCCAAATCTGTCGAAGGATACGCCTACAGTTCGACGTAAAGTGAGAACATCTTTCTTTTCCAAAAGGAATAAGGAATTGGTTTTTTCGCTCATTACTCATAAACGACATTAGATAAAACGACAAAAATTTGAAATGCGCGATGCTATAGTAACTGTACAAAAATGGAGAGAAACGGCCATGTCTACCCAATTTGTTAGTGTGTCATAATTTCATTACTTTTCAAGATATTTACATAACCGGCAGAAACAAGCTTTCAAGGCCTTTGAAATGCTTTTGAAGTTTCTTTTTGCGCCTTATAAAGATATAGAAAAAAATTGAATTTGAAACCCTACAATATTTTGTAGGCGCGGTAAAATTTTTCGATTTTTATACTAGAACATCGTCTTTGGATTTTGCGTGCAAATTTTTGTACATTTATCTGCTATAGTTTATGAGTAACGAACAAAAAACAAACTTTTTGTTTCTTTTGAAAAGTGTCCTTCGACCGATTTGGCCGATTTCGATTATTATGAGAATTTCATTAGTTGTAATGTTCAGAAATTTTCCTGAATCCGAATTTGTGTGAATTTCAACATATTGATTATGAATGCTTGTATGTATGTAATAAATATCGATCTTATTTTACAACTTTTCTCTTTAAAGATGACTTTTGGCGACGAAATGGAAATTGGTAAAGGCAGCGATGATATGTCAGATCACGAGAATGAAGTTGATCAGGTGGCTCTAGAATCAGAGCAGGAAAATCAATCGCCCCAGAAAATTTTGTATCAGCATAACTTATCGCAGCCGCCACAAGGCCCAGGGCCCGCTAGAAGTGAGTAAATTGGAATTATCATTAAAATGAAACTAATATTTTGTCTTCTAAACATAGTCCTATATTTTACAGGCAACAATAAGGGCATTCCGTTAGCATTAGGTCAGCCTTTCGGCCCGCCACCACCACCGTCTCAGTTAAGTTATCAAGGACCTCCACCACCGTTGCCGCCACAACGTCCATCTACGTCACATGTACCGCAATCTTTGGCTGATTTAAGTATCGCCGCTTCGAGTACTAATGAAATTTGGGCCTCACCGATTCAAGATATGGCTAAAATTATATCCTTGGACGTTAAGTGTGAAAAGAATGGCATGAAGGTTTTTGTGCAATTCGATAAACCCTTCTATGGTATTGTATTTTCCAAAGGCCATTACAGCAATATTAATTGCGTGCACTTGCCTTCGGGCCTGGGTCGAACATCAGCTACTTTTGATATTGGATTACATGAATGTGGCACGTCTGGAAATACTGAAAATGGATTATACGGTTACGGCCATGATTCGGGTTCTGGCACTTACTTTGAAAATATTATTGTTATTCAATACGATCCACAAGTTCAAGAAGTGTGGGATCAAGCCAGAAAACTGCGATGCACTTGGCACGATCAATACGAGAAGAGTGTTACATTTCGGCCTTTTCCAGTTGACATGTTGGATGTCGTACGCGCTGATTTCGCAGGTGACAATGTGGGCTGTTGGATGCAAATTCAAGTTGGAAAGGGACCGTGGGCTTCTGAAGTATCCGGTTTAGTAAAGATTGGGCAAACGATGACCATGGTATTGGCTATAAAGGACGATGATTCTAAGTTTGATATGTTAGTGCGCAACTGTGTGGCTCATGATGGCAAACGAGCCCCTATTCAACTCGTCGATCAACGGGGTTGTGTTACGCGACCAAAATTAATGTCACGTTTTACTAAAATTAAAAACTTCGGAGCATCAGCTTCTGTGTTATCTTATGCCCACTTTCAGGCGTTTAAATTTCCCGATTCAATGGAAGTTCATTTCCAATGCACAATACAGATTTGCCGCTATCAATGCCCGGATCAATGTTCTGATCCGAATTTACAAGAAGTTCATCATCTCCATGTTGGCCCAGAATCACAATATGGGCCACCGCCACCCCAATTACATGTTGACGCTTATCATGTGAGCGCATCAGCTACTAAACGCCGCGATGAACGCCGTGCCCAGCGTCGTGCACGTGCATTGCATCCTGAACAAGAAGTGGGACTTAATCGCATTATTAAGGTGGTTTCATCTGGCGATTTAACATTTGCTATCGATGAAAATGTCAATAATACTGTTGCCGCTGCAGCTCAGACTATAGTTTTTCCAGCTCGAGATGATGGTCTTATATGTATGACCACCCCTGGATTTGCAATAACGTTAATCGTATTATTGGGCATTCTAATGACCTCTTGCCTCATTTCCGCCGTCTTGTATGTGCGCCTACGACCATTTTCTACCGTCTCCGAAAAAGAACGTACAATCGCATTTACGAATCCGCAAATTAGTAGGGCGCTACCAGTAATATCAATCACATCTCCCCCGGGGCATAATACTCTATCGAAAACACAGACGCACTCATGAATCTTGAATTAATCTTTAAGTCCCAAATCACAGCAACAAGGCTTATGAAACAAAATACACTTGTCAATAGAGCTGCCACGCAAGGTGTTTCGCGAAATTATGCAAATCCCTTCTTCTTGTTTTATTTTTATTTTTATTTTTTCTTGTTGTCCTTCTCTCCCTCATATTATACAAAATTAGTTTAAGGCTTCACTTTCATCTTTAAGCATAACTTTATCTATAATACTTTTGCTCTATTTCTTCATTATCGAGCTAACATTGAAGGAGAGGTTCTATTAAAGTGGGTTTTTTTTTTTTTCGCTGGGTGACAGTTTTCTTCGCTTTATTTTCATTTTTAATTTTATTGTTATCTTTTTATACTCATCACCGGAGGATATTCAGAAAGAAGCATCAGACGTCCTGTCAAGTATGAATTTATTCAGTTTTACTCGGCCAATCGTTCATGCTGTCCTTTTCAAAAGTTTTTCAGATCGATATCTGAAATTTGATAACGGGGTCCTAAATATGTTCGAGGAAAAATAAATGAAAGCCCCACTGTATATTTCTTATAATTTGGAATTTTTATGAAATGTCAATCCGATAGTCGGCATCAATGCTTATCAAAACTGTTGAAATGGTGTCAACACGCATAGATCATGTAGAAATCGAGACTCAACTTGTAAATAGCTATTGAAGGCGGTGGGTGTTCAAGAGATTTCTTCAAAACGCATAGAGTTTTTTTGCTTGTTATTTTATCTGTCCTTCGCCAAACGTACAAATAAATCTATAAGAGAGAATGAAACACACGCCTACACACACACACACACACGCACCCACAGAGACACATACGCACGCACACACATCCAATTACCAACCACCATGGAGAGCATTCATCGATCCATCGATTGTGAGTGAATGCTTTATCTTTAACTTGACATTGTAACAAAACGTTGACCATAGGCATGTCTTTCTTTTCTTTTTTTTTTTTTTTTTTTTAATTTTTCAGGCAAGGCCTTTGCACGTGGCAGGGGCATATACAAAATTCGGCCAAAATCGAATACGATTTCCTCCAGCTAGTTCTTTAATAGAAAAATGTACTCCTTGTTTTTCATTTAGTATTACGTTACTTCTTACTTTAAAAGAAAAAAAAAAAAAACAAAAAAAAAAAAAAACGACTTTTTCTTTGTACTTATATATGTATATGAGTAATATTCAGTGCTAAAGCCATATTTAAAGTTCAAATTTCTTTTTTTTTATTTTTAGTTGTTTTCTTACTTCTTGCTCACTTTTAATATTCACCACCTAACAATGGATGGATGGAGTGGTAGAGGGAGGGGTTTACAGGAGAGAGGGGGGTACACAACACATTGTCTGTTTATAAGATCTATTAATATGTATCGGAGACACGCACCATAAACTTTATGAATTCTTGATGAGCATGATTTTCTCAGTCGTATATACCTATATAGCTAGCTATGTCCTACCATCCGTCCGCTTATTGTTATTCGTATTATTGAAAATAGAAAGATGTGTTAGGTCGCCCTCTGCTGCCGCTAGATAGATGCAAAACGAAGAAAAATCTATAACACTATCAGAATGATATTATTATCTCTGTGTCAATAATTTATGACCTACGCGACCTACGAAAAAAAGATATCGACAATAAAATGCCCAAACAAAAATGCATTCAAATTAGATTAATTGGCTCGCACACATGCATAATTTTAATGTGAAAACTTGAACAAATATATTTATATATTTACCATAGGTGGCGGGTATTCAACTATTCGTCCTAAGGCGAATATAACCCTTTGACTTGTTATAGTCTTGAATTTTATATATTTTTAAGAGACATCATCGCATTCTCGTGCTTAAAAAATAGATGCTTTCCGATTTGTAGTCATTAAATATATTAAGCAAACATTTAATAAGTTTAAGTTTTCCTATTTATTTACTTAGTATCTATTTATTTATTTATTTATTTATTTATTTATTTATTTGTTTATTTATTTATTTATTTATTGAAACACACATCTCTTTTATACATACAAACAAAACATTGTTAACTTATTCTAATCTCTTTACAAAAACAAAAATCTTATGTGTTCGCATTTTTCCTTTTGCGTTTATATTTTATTTATATATTCATTTAATTTATTCTATTACGTAAGCAAATTTAATTAATGGCCTTTTTCTATATGAACAAAGTGAAAGAACTTGTAGCTTTTATTTTATTTTATTTTATTTTATTTATTTATTTATTTATTTATTTATTGTATTTTGTTTTTAACAAAATAAAGAACGAAGGTAAAGTGTTTTTATCCTCACTTTTCAATAACATTTTGTATAGAGTTTGATGGTAAAAAATTTAATCTTCTCTCATACGCATAGTCTTCTTTCAATGTTCTAAGCAATTATTATTATTATTAATAAAATTTTTAGATGAATATATATACACGTATAATTCCCGTTACTTCTTCATATTATTTCAATTGATAGTCAGGTTATCTCAGGTTATCCTAAAGAACGAGTGAAAAAATCAAAGCAAACAAAAAAAAAAAAAAAACCAAATAAAAACAAAATTTAAAAAAAAAAAAAAAAAATGAGATAACAAAAGGAAAGGATTTTCTTCATTTTACATTTTTTTACGATTATAAAATCGGCCTATTTTTAATGCAGCAAACCAGTGATTATGTGCAATAATCCAAAATGTACTTAGTATTTATCTTTTTGTTTCAAAATCCTTCTAGAGAATAATCATATAAATTACTTGTTGCTTTATGTATTCTGATTGTCGCTCAATATGCTCACTTACTTGTATAAGGCAACTATATATCCGTTGCAAAAGTGTGATCAATTATCGAATAAAAAAAAACTTTGCTGTTAAAACATTAAAACACCAAGTCTTTGGTTTTTTTTTTTTTTTTTTTTTATTTTATACCCTACACCACTTGTTGTACAAGGGTATATTAAGCCTGTGCGGACGTACGTAACACACAAAAGGGCTTAAGATAGATCCACCTTTCATTATACCGATCGATTCAGAATTATTTTCTGAACTTATCCTATCCGTCTGTCCGTCCCGTTTTCCCACATAACAACTTATTTCATATGACAAACAAGTAAGAATATTATAGACGGGCAAGATCGACCATTCAATACCCTACACTATATTATCTAACGAAATTCTTATTATTGTTATAGAGAACAGAAACTATATCTTGTTTCTTCGCACTTATTAAATTTTGACATCTAGACTTTTCTGCTCTACAAAGGATTAATTTTCGTGAAAATTCTTATAAGGGTAGGATTCAAAAAATAGGCCGTGATAGTCTAAATTTGGTACAGTTAATTTTTGTATAAAATAAGTTTCATCATAAAGCATTGAAAATTATACCGTTTTGTCGTGGAAACTTCAGTTTTCGCTATATGCGAGAGGATTCGCAAATAGCCCCGGCCGGTCCAAAGTTTTTATTCCAATTTAGAATACCGAAATATTACTACTTAGCCACTATTATCGAGAAATTTTAAAAATTTTCGAAAATCCGAATCATTTTCAATAGCGTTTGTCCTTGCGTCACGTCCCATTACCAAATTTCATGAAAATATCTCAAAAATTGCGACGTGAACACATATTTACATGGATACATATCAGACGGACGGACGCGCTTAGATCAATTCACATTATGATACTGAATCGATAGGTATCGTAAAAGGTGAGTCTATCTTAAGCCCTTCTGCGTTCGCACTGTCTTAATATACCCTGAACCGCAAGTGGTGTAGGGAATAATAAATTACGAATTAGCTGAGTAATATTATATGATCATTTTAACTTGTGAGCTATTTTTGATATGTGATGAAAATCAAAATCAAATTCATCATGTCCGTCGCTTCGCCCGATTCCCGTCGCCGTCATCATCGTAACTACCTTTGCCGACTAATCATAATCAGGGAAATCAAGTTCAAAATCATAAGTAAATTATATGAAGACAACAACAACAGCCATCGCAACCTAGACTGACCGCGCAGTCGCTAAACGTACATATATGTGAAATCAATAAAGTTATTTCAATTTGAAAAATGTTAACTGTAAAAATCAAAAAAAAAAAAGTGAAAGAAAATTCTTGAATAAAAATTGATCGCACATGACAAGGAATTGAACGAAAAAATTCAATTAATTGAGGAAACAGAGTTTGCTACAAGCGCAGTCATATCCAAAGGTATAACAAATTGGTAAGAAGGACAAAATTATAAGTGGACATTTAATATGAGCTTTGACAGGGTTACCAAACAACCAAGTGATAGCTATAGGTATGAAAAATATGTCTGCTTTTGGGTATGATGACAAGTGCTCGCTTCCAGCAATAGAAAAACGGGCACATCTTAAGTGCACTGTAGGAAAAATGGAAATTCAAACTCAATTAAAGTGAGATCTGGACTAGTGCTCACCTTAAGTTATAAGACATTAATTAGATTTTAATACTTTTTGTAAAGGCATATATTAGCAGTTGTTTGTAAGGCTTCTTACTAGGTATGTAAATAAGTAAGCTACCTACCAAAGCAAGTGACCAAAACCAAAAAGATTCCTGAACAAATCTTCAGATAACAAAATGGAAAATTTCATGGCTTTCCACAAGATCGTACAAGTGTGAGCAAGTTGATAAGAGAATTTAAGGCCAGTTAAAGTCAATTCATTCTTGTTACTTTCTTATTGCGTAACATGACTTCACCAGTAGATACCAGGCTTACGTAAGGAATCGAAGACACGAATGGAAACACTGACGGAAAAAATTATGGCCAGTGACTTGGAATGCGCATAATCTCCATCGACTACCTCGAAAATGGATAAAAAATGGCAAAATTTTACAAATTGAATTCAGAATTGGTTTAACAATCACCCTACCCTTCGGAAATAAACTGTTGCGAATGTTATTCATGTGGGTTAACTGTCCGGCTGTCTATCTTTCGTTATATGAAAAACTTGAATGAAATGCAGATAACTATTCTAGACTGCTTTAAAAATCTTATTAGCTAAGAGGTTGCAAAAAAATTGGAAAATTTTTAAATTCATTGTATGGGATCAAAAAGGACATTATGCTGTAAAATAGAACCTAATAAACATCGTTTTTTCGTTATTGGATATATCGTACTTCTTACTTACAATGCTATCTTACTATACTTACTTGCTATAACCGACTTTTAAATTCGTCTGGCAGAAAGGGAAGTGTATGAAACTTTTCCACCTGAGGTCTTAAAATCGATCATAGTCCGGTAATTCTGCGTAAAGGGCTTTGTATCATAATTATACAGTTGATCGCTAATTACAGCGATCTTGGTAATAAAAAGTGCGATAATAAACATAAATGCGTGCATGTGAAATCAGATGCCAATGAGGGACGTTTACCCGTTACAATGAAAAACAACAATACTAAGCGCAATAACAACAACAGCGCAAGTGCACAAATAAGACAAAAATAAAGAAATATAGTTGGGAATTGGTTTATCGCTTACGATATCGATTTGGGATCGTATTAAGCTTTTTATTCGTTTCATGTTTCACGATCTATTCGTCAGCAATATAAATGTAAATCAATGTTAAGAAGAAGAAGAAGTAGCATAGTGAAGAATCAACTAAGAAACACAAAAAACCAAATACGTAACCTTTGTATGATATATAAAGTTCTGCGCCCACCGTCCACCGCCCACCGCCCTTTATATTTCCCTGATTTTGAAATATCTTTTGATAAATAACTTTTATTAGTTGTGATGGATTTGGCATGCTTGCCAGATAGGAGTCTCTTATTGGTAGGATTAGCCACAATATTAATGCGTATGATTTTCTCAGATATTAGGCGACTATTATCAAACATTATATCATGATGGGGTTGAATTACATCGCATTGGGGAATATTTAGTCTACACCACTGTAGATTACAGAATAATAATTTGTCATTATAATAACTCATAGCTGGCGTGACCGCAGTTAGCAAATTAAATTGTTTGGAAACTGACCTGACATTTTTCAGAATGGCTTCGTGTCCATTGTCTACTGTGCTCTCTGATCGGGCATTCCATTCTAGTTGAAAGCTTAAAGTTATTGGTAGCTTGTCACAAACTATTCAAGCCTAGGGCTTTTGCCATTTAAATTTTCATGAAGTGCTGGTAAGTCTCTTTCTCTTTGGCCGGTAAGCGTTGTTTTCAAACTTCACGTGCAGCAAGTGACAAACCTTTTCTCAATAGTGATGGTATAAGTCTGTGCCATTGTCTTGTGATGGAGCG
>CCAG010013187.1:0-51256 GCA_001077435.1 Glossina morsitans morsitans | reverse complement strand
TTTTTTTTTTTTTTTTTTTTTTTTTGTAATACTACGAGAGTTTGTAATAGTCTTGACTTTCTTAAATTGTTCCTTTGAGAATAGTTGCTTTATTTTGCTTATTATAACCGAAATAATGCTATCATGTATACAAGTAACTTGTTATCATTACCTTTTGCTAATCTCAAGGTCATTCATTAATTTTATCATTTTTATGGCAAAATTGCAACATTTTCTTGTTTGCTTAGAGAAAGTTTTGTTAATGATTTTTGTGAAAGCTTCGTTAAGCTTCTTAAAAGTTGGAAGTGATCAGAAGCTTTGAAGAAAGCATTACTTCAAATGTTTTGTTCGTTGGATAAGCCACACGTTATTATTCACAACCAACTAAGGTATCCTCACAACAAAAAAGCACAAAAAGAAACAATGCAAAGCAATGTAGATGATAAGCGTTGCCAGCTGCTGTGCATGCATGTGTGTGTGCGCGCATTCAAAAAGGTTTATATACAATACATTTTGTTTTTATTGTTTGTGAAAAATTATTATTATACATTTCAAATGGTTTAAGTTGTACTCTTAATATGCTTTTATTCCCCCATTTACTGGCTTCTTAAGTCAATGGATAGGGAGCAAAAAGCATAGATTTACGTGTGCCATGTACGTATGCGTAAATCCTTAAATTCTCATTAGAAAATTCCAATAAATATACAGAAATTCTTTGCGCTTTGAAAAGCTTACCTTTGATGGCACACTTTCTATATCTATAGAATGCTCTATAATTATGGGAAGCTTCCGCTTCCTCATAATATATTACTTTTACGGTATTTTCAAGTAATTTATAAATTCCTACATCCTTCTTAGGGTATACTTTATAAATAAAAGGAAACGTAAAAAAAAAGAGAAGATGGTGTTTCTCTCAGGCGAAGATTCCTCGCAAGAAATACTTTCTCACGCATCTATTGCTTATCATCGATATGCTATATTGCAAATCTAAATAATGAAAACATTTTCCCTTTCATTGGTTCCTTCAATATTAAGTTAAGCTAAACTCAAAAGAAACAAAGTAAATAAATAATTGGCTATTATCAGCAATATAACTTTGCAATGGTACATATATTTGGAGACAGGACTTTTGAAATTTCTACTAACTGTGAGCAGATCCATTGATTGATTCAATTGGTTTTTCGACTAATCTTCGAGAAGTTTCTAAAACGACCAAAAAACCAAAAGGAAGTAAGTACGTTTTTAGAGTACGGTATTCTCTTATCTGCGCACGGAGGTCGAAGCTCATTTACACGATTGCCAAATGCAAGAAGAAGTTAAAGGCATGGTGTCGTAGTCATGATTTGTACGAAAAGATCTTGCAAGCTCGTTAAGTAGACTCAGCTATGCGTTCTAACTTGCGAATATATGCGAATAATGGGCAAGCTGACGATCCGTTGTATGAAAGATAGATTTGATATTTGTGACATTTCACTTTTATTATATATATTCAAAACGTTCCTAAACAAATCCATCATACTTTTCCAATTACAATTTTTGAATATTCGTTTCGGTTTCTCTTTTCTTGCATCGGAAGTATTCCAAGTATTCTTTTGAACACATGAATAGATGGATGATACATGACATACAGCGTATGGTATGAACGGCACTAGAACAATAAACAAATTCAATGAATTCAATCATCTATGGTATTATTATGGAATAATTGTTTCTATTTAAAAAACACATCGCTTACTTTCTCTTAAGATTGATTGACGGGATTTCAAGCAGAGATTTGCATAGACATCTAAAATGCAAGCAAACCCATACGACCAGTCTTTATAAAGAAGAGGCAGAGCAGGGTAAGCAGGGTAAGGTCTAATGTTTAGCAAAAGAATGTTCAAAGCATTTTATTCAAATGTTTCGAACAATTATTGCAATCACCTGCTAATAAACTCGATAGCTTCGAGTTGCATTAAAATGCTTTTCACGGCACATACATATGTAAATTGAATCAACAGATTAACTTGAAATTGCGATTTGTGAATCTCGGAGTTCAAGTGTTTCAACTACTACTTTACGTATGCTCCATGTTTCGTTGCATTTATCGTCGTTGTTATTGTTGTTGTTGTTATTATTATTATTGTTATTATTATTACTAGTCTCTTTTTTTTTTTTTTTGTAAAAATCCTTATTTTGCACATGCTAAGCGCAAAAAGAAACAAAAAAAAAAAAACTCCGCCAACCAGTTATTAGAAACTGCTCTGTCATTTATTTTGATGGTTTTACTCTTTCTACTCTTTACCCACTGAAACAACAATTATCACTACTTATGAAAATGTGTAAAAAGTGAAGTGATAAAAAAAAAAAACAAAAAGAAAGACAAAGCGTAGCAAAAAGAAAAAAAAAAAAAAAATGAGACCAATTATTGGTCAGTGAGCAAAGGAAAAACTAAAATCGAAAGAAAATTTTACTTTCATTATTTTCATTAAAATTGAAAACTAAAAATGGCCTCAAATTTGTTTACAGCATATGCATATAACACAGAATACAATAAAAAATTTCAAATAGAAAAGAAAAAAAAAAAAAAAAAGAAATGAAAGAAGAGAAATATTTTCTTCTTATATTATTGCTTATAAAGAAAAGTGCATACAGATTATGACACATGCATAATCCGATCCGGGAGAGATGCATGGATTTTAAAGCTACTCATCTAACTTGAAAGACGACATAAATGTGCATATTCTAGACGTGAATATATACATTTCTATACACATTTCATGATTAATTAGTTGTCTGTCTGTCTGTCGATTGATTAAATTATAGGATAATATTTTTTACAAGAGAGATTTTCTCCTTTTTATAAATCTATCGTGGAGACTTGACGGGAAACTTCCTTATTTAGCCCCCTCTCAAATCTAATATGATCCTGTCGTTATTTTCATACAAAAAGATGAGAAATGCATTTAGAATGCCGCGCCCTTTAAAAGAAATAAACCAGCATAGAACTGTAGGGAAGTTAATATGAAACTCAAACATTACAAGGCTACGATATCGACAATGTGACGATGATGATGATGATGATGATGATGAGTTCACTTTTAACTTTATCCATCACTTCAAAGTACTTGTGATCAATAGACAAAGAAGATCTCGTGAAGTGTATATATATGGTAAAGAAAATTGAACAAATTTCTTCCTTGTTTCCATTTCCTTTAAGTGCAAGAACATAGACTAGGCAATGGGAAATTGTAGTAACTGACGAGCGTGCGTGCCATAGCACGCACCTCCCCCCTAGATAATGTCCAGAATATTTTGTAAAAAGGCTTAACATCACAATGATGTTAGGTATTCTTACTGATAGTTTGCTTATGTAAGGCTGTCCGCCATTTAACAAGGATGTAGGCCATTTAATGATGAGCCGTTACCCACTTCAGTGCTTCTACTTGTTCTAAGTATAAACATATAGATCGAATAACATTTTTTTTCATTCAAACTTGAACTAGATACACTGCGTGTTGCAGAGCCGCTTAAGATGATAGTGCCTCGCAAGAATAGCTCCGTTGTTGTCACTTTGTTAACATCTTTAAGATATCATTGATTTTTTGTAATGCTTACATATACGCCTAAGACCTTCGCCCAATATTATTATTCTGTTACTTCTCCTTCCATTCAAAAAGCTTGCTGAAAAATCCAGTTTTTTTCTTTTTGTTTTTCTCTAAGGCTGTTACAAGAACTTTACCACTTAGGCGCAATCAATAAGAATTCGTTTCGCTCTCGAAAGGATTGTCAAAGAGGAGTGTGAAGTTCAAGCAAAGAAGCCTGTCTTTCCTCTCATAGTTAAATCATATTGATGGACACTTCACACCATCTCTGATGGTTTTCGAAAATTTTTCAAATAAATACAAACCATGTTTGTAAGTCAAAGAATGCTTACATGTGACTATGCACTACACTCTTGCATATACCAGGCACCAGGTATCTAAATATGAAACCGGAATATGTCCATTAGTTAATAGTCGCAATTAATCTAGCCGTAGCTAATTTCAAAAGCGCCATTACCTGCACTTTATCTTGTTGACGTTTGATGGAGATTTGATAGGTGAGTTTACAATTCAAGCTTTTTGACATTAAATAGAACAAAACTGTAATCTTACTCTTAATACGATTGCAAAGATATCCATATTTATATTCTGTTAACACTGCTTAACGCTTTTTTGCATTTGGCATTTTGACAAGTAGAGTGACAAAATTAATATACTTCATGTCCATCTGACAGTGGATATAAATATAGATCAGTAGATCAATAACATAAAGAAAGAATCATTATAAAAACTCTCTCTTTTCGGTTTACATATATTACTTGATTATGTACACATTCAAACAAATAAACGCGCATTAGTATTATTTACACACACACACACACACTATCACAAAAAATAATCATCAAAGTTGACGTTGAGAAGAAAAAAAAAAAAAGAAAAGAACATTTTCGTTCATGTTAAACCGAACACCCTGCACCCCTCACTGCGGTTCAGCTCAGCGAAATGAAATTTTCTTACGTGAACTTAAATAGTTCGCATCGAATTAATATTAATATGAATTGAGTTAGAAGGAAGTGCTCATTTGACTCTACTCCGCCCGTAACAACTCCTTTCGCCGTTCAATCGCTAAATATTGCCATAAGCTATCTCTGGTGAATTACTGAATGAAATCGGATTTGGGATCGGATGTGTTTAATAAAGAAGTGATATTATGGACGTGAATTGATAGACGTTCAAAAATTTACAGCATGAACATCACACATGAACATAAACCAGATATTATCCATTCATAGCGAGAGAGAGAACTTAGAATTTAAATTATACATACACCCATACATTTATACATTCATGCACTCTAAGGCTAATTATGATGCATGCATTTTGAGTCGGCGCATCAACTTTACGAAAGTAATAAAGCGCACGAACGAAAGATGAAAGAAGGGTACATGAGTTATACTCGACTTAATATATACATTTTGTTTTTTTTTTTTTAATTAAATTTTTTGCCATTTCAAGTCTAATTTGATATTTTTAAGCAACAAGGAGAATTTATTTTATATGTTTTCTTTTATTTATTACGCACTTCGTGCTTATACAAGCGGAATTATAAAATTAACGTATAGCGAATGGATACCGTCGTGGTGTAGTGAATGAAATAAATAAATAAACAAACAAAAAAACAGACAAATAAATAAATAAACATTCTTTATGTATGTATGTATGTATGTATGTTATAAGCATATGCGTTTACATGTAGATAAATAGAATAAGAGAGAGCTATAGATAGATAAACTGGAGTGTGTCATCGCGCACGTACTTATAATAGTATATGCGTGCGTGTGTAACACTATTCGAAGACTCATGCTGTAAAAGCAAATCGTTAATATGAAATACGAACAGAAGGTACAATTATATACATAGATATATAGATAGATAGACAGATAGATAGATAGATAGATAGATAGATAGATAGATAGATAGATAGATATATTTTATATATATATACATATACATATGATAGATTTGTATGGTAAATGAACATGTCTATGTTCTTTTTTTTGCTTTTTATGACTAAGAAGAAATCTAAGCCTGTAATAATAGTACAACAATGATAGTCGAATAAATAAATGCATGAAAATATGTTTAAAGCACGCGCTCAATACTTATATTTTCTTATATGATTATGATAGACTTTCATCAACAGCATCATATGTCTGTGAAATGTGAAGCAAATGAACACAAAATAGCACGCCAGCAAATCATTCAGCTGGCAGGCCTATAATTTAAACAGTCGTCTATGTATGAACAAGTATAGACACAAGTGAACTGAAAAAACGAGCTTACACGCTATTGCTTCTCTTTCTGCCTATCTTTCTTTAAATTCTGCTAACATAAAACGAATATATATGTATATATATATATATATATATATATATATATATATATATATATATATATATATATATGTGTGTGTGTGTTTGTGATATATATATATATATATGTTGGTGTTTAGCAAAAGTAGATTTAACTTAAGCAGAACAAATACAAAAAATTATTTACACTTCGCAACGAAATTTGGATATACATCACCTTACACCTTTTTACTAATGATCGAAACGAGATCATTCCTCGTGTGACAATATATTATATTAACCTAATCGAAAACATAAATCTCTTTTATATTTATTTATACAAATTGCATATAATTTAATCAGTCGAGGTATGACAAAAATCTTGGGGGAGAAATATTATGATTTCAATTTTCGGAAAATATTATCTTTGGCCATAAAAAGTGCATACCATATACAAGTTTTCTTTCTTTCTTTCTATCTTTCTTCCTTTCATTTCTTCTGACTTTGAGAATATCACAATAGATCGACAGTCTAAGATGTACATGACTAAATTAACAAAGATTTTCATCTTGATTTATTATATATGTATGTGTATATGCTTTTTATTGGGAAATTAATCTTCAGTTCCATCATTAGACCGATGTAGTTGTAAAGTAAAAGCACAAACACTAAATACTGTGTAAAGTTAATTTATTCATTAAGCAACGATCAATATACGATCAATATCGGAGATCGTAATTTCGGGGTGATTCGTATAAATTGAATTCTTCAATTAAAAATTTCGCAGGCTAAGATCATTATCAACCGATATTGATTTAGAGAAATATATGAGTGAGTTGTAAAGCTTTCACGACCAGATACAAAAACAAGTCATTAAATTACACGACTATTCTGTACAATTGCGTACTAGACGACTTAGACCTACAAATAATGCACATTCAAAATCTATGCGCGATCACAGATATTTGTAATTCTTACCCTCTGTTTCTCTCTACGTTTACCTTTTCATATCTACATGCACATCTTTCATCTTTCCCATCTGTTTTCAACGTTAATTTTAATTTTTCAATTATTAAGTGTAACTATTATTAACTTGAATCAATCGAGAAACTTTTATCGACTTTGGGATTTCATTGAATTGAAGCAACGTATGTGAATTTTGGTTGCCTTCACTGCAGAATTAAAATTTTCATTTTTTCATTGCGGGTGCATTCTTTACGTTTCATGTAGCATTATGCATTCTCCGCCACGTGTACGCACAAACACGCGCGCACAGACACATACACATACAAACACACACACAAACACACACACACACACACACTGCAACCGTAGCCGATGCGCAGAGGTTTTGCTTATACATAGATACGATACGGATGTGATAGTTCGCCAATATGCTCGAGCTGTGTGGTCGCGGACGCGGATGCTGTCCAAAATTTATGGTATATGCTCCGCCGACACGGAGTCCCCAAAACATATTTGCGGGGCATGGTCAAAAATTGCGAAATATGGAGCCGCTCTGAACAGCTCCGTGACGAAGATATTGAGAAAAGAAGAGCTCAATAAAAATCGATAAGACGATCCACTAAGGTTTTATCAGAACAAAGTGCAACCAATAGTAATCCGTACTCCCGGGAAGTATTACCTGATGGTGGTCTCGTTTAGAAGAGCAGTGGACGAAATGTATGTGTATGTATATATATATATATATGTGTGTGTGTGTGTGTGTGTGTGTGTGTGTGTATGTGTGTGTGTAAGTGTGTGGGGTAGAGCTAGGTATACGGAATTGTGCCTTCTGCTGATGCAGATATCTTTGGAAGATTCCTACCTATTCCTCTTTCACGAGACAAAAAGCAAAAAAGACAAAAAAAAAAATAAAAAACACAAACAAAGCACACAAGTACACAGACTTACGCAAGCGCATACGCACACGCACGCCGTTTAAATAGTTCGAATAATTCCGTTAGCAGATCGATTGATAAATGAAATTATTTGATGATAAGGTTCGCACCTTATTAACACAATTCCCCGGTGAGATTAGTGATCCTCGTTGCTGATTAATGTTGATTAATTCTTTTGTTTTGGTTTCCGAAAAATTAATGAAAAGCAGAAATAAGACAATGCACCGGAATATTATTCGTCGCAAGTTTGAAAGTTGAACAAGCGCACCTAACAGTTATGCGTTTGATTGTGTATATATGTATAAAGACATTGCACGTCAGCACACACAAGCACAGGGACTAAAATTCATTTATTCATTCCACTATAAACTGGCGACTGATGATTGTTGATCAGTTAGGTAGCATAAAACACATCACAAAAAAAAAAAAAAAAAAAAAAAACTAAAAGAAAAGAAGAGCACACCAAACGATCGAACAAACTGATAAGTGTAATAAAAACAAAAAAAAAAAAAAAAAAAAAAGAAAGCACTTGTTCTTCAAAGTTAACGATACAATACAAAAACAAAAACTTGGCAAATATAACTGTTTGTTATGCAGAGGGTTATTATCCCAGTTTCGAGGCACAAAATAACCGCGCAGACGTGTTAACTGAATGAGCGACAAAGACGAAATACGCGCACTTTAAAAGCGATACTTTCTTTGGCCTCGTATTGCTCAAGTTGATGGTCACACAACATAAGCAGCAGCATATGGTTGTGGCTGCTGTTGCCATTGCCATTGCCATTCCCATTGCTGCAGCAGCTACTTATGCTGCCGCTGCTGCTGCTGCTGCTGCTGCTGCTGCCGCTTTCGCTGTCACTGTTAACGCTGCTACTGCTGCCGGTGTTTCTGCTTTAAACGATTCTACAAAATCTTTTACCGTTTCATTTGCTAACCCGTACGACTGCCTCAGATTACGACTTCAGTTCAGTTTTTCTCATTGAGAATGCTTCAATGATTCTTGTGTTTGCTTCTCAATCACATGCAAAGTGGTACAGGTGAGCAATTAATTTTTTTTTCCTTTTTGTTTTTGTTTTTGCTTTTTTTTTTCTTATTTTTTTTTTTTTTTTACTTGTTATTTTTCGCTGAATGGTTTTGAGTGTGTGAGCATATACGGAGATTTATGGACTAAGAGATTTAGTTTTCGTCTAGACGCAAGCGCTGGAGTGGCACGTCAACGTTTTTAACTCAAAAATGTGGAGAGCAGCAGCATACCAATCCTGACCATGTTTGTCTATGGATTTCTTTAATGGTCAGTCGATTTTTACCAGAGTGTCTTGTCTTCTTCTTATATTGCAATTGTTTGGTCGTTTGGTGATAAAAAGCTATTTAAACAGTTGTTGCGCTGGCCTTCTTCTCTAAATGAAACCATAATGTGTGCAATCGATGCGAAAAAGTCGCTTTTGCAGCTGTATTGTCGCGAATTGCTTCAGCTTAAGCCTAGTGTATGGAGAAAAGTAGTCAGTCAAGACTTTCGGCTTTTTTTTTTTTTTTTTTTTTTTGTTACTGCACAGAACACAACATCCATTGCACGTAGCATCGTGCGATTTTGATCACAAATGCATTCCAAATCCGGTTGGCTGTAATTCGTCTTAATTTGAAATGCGGTTTTTTACATTTTTCTGTTTGCGTTATTATCTAAAAAAAATTACCACAAAAGTTAACCTGTAAGACTATATTAAAGAAAACGAAAAATAATTATAAGTTTTCTAATAAATGTTTCAACATTTGAGCAAAACACGTTCAAATAACGTTCCATTTACAATTTCAATGTGTTCATAGAGAGCGAGCCTAGACGTAAGCCATTTACCGCAGTCACAATTAAACGCAACTGAGTGCAGCATATTTCTTTACATCACATCCCGAGAATCATTCGCTCTTATTATTATTATTATTATTATTATTATTATTATTAAGTCTAACAAGTCAAAACTTAGACAATCAATCAGATAAGGAATCAACCCAAGTATCACTTCATTATACTAACGAAACACTGATAAAAAAAAAAAAGAAATAAAAAAAATAACAGGTGATAACCTGCCTGATATAACTTCTGTTGTTAATTCAAACAGAAAAAGTATAGAACTTGCCTGCAGGCGTATGCTTGCCTCTTGCCTATGCTGCTATCGTCATTGACCGACAAAACAATACAAAAATATGATCCAGACAGTATGAGAAAAAAAAAAAAAAATGAAAAAATCATATCTCAGAAATGCTTAAGACTGTTGATACTAGAATCCACTATTTAATAATGCATCGCGATAAGCCCTTCGCCTCCAAAGTAGCTTAACTAACATAGGTAAAGCATTGAATTTTTGCATGTGAATATGCATATGCATATGCATGAAAACATGAAAGCATGTGTGAACTTGAACTTCAATGAGGCAGAAGAGTGAGAGACAGCAGCGGCCGCATTTTGCTTAAAGAGTTTTGAGCAATAATATTATTGTAGTAGTAGTAAGTAGTAAGTAGCTCGCATTCCTTTAATATCTAAAGTATTTGGACTGGATTTCTGGTTTTTTCCCAGTTTGCCTTTTCTACACTCTTCTTCTTATCTCTAAAACATGAAACGCAAACAGACAATAGTATTTTAGTCAGCCTTCGGACACTTTAAACTTTGTGTTAAACGGCTTCATGAGTTTTTTTTTTCTACGCTTATGTACGTACGTTCGTTCATATACGTTCGTGCTATTGTATTTGCTTGCATACACAATATATAAGATACAACTAAATATGATTGTATGTTGAGTTGTTGCTGTAGCTGCTACCATCACAAGTTTTTGCGCCTGCTTGAAAGAGTTTATTTTCATTCTGAATAACTAACTGCAAAAACCGCTAGATTTTGTGTTAATGTGTCTATATTTTTGTATGCACAGATGTACGTACATATGTAAGTATGTATAGACGAACGAACGAACGAACGAACGAACGAACGAACGAACCAACGAACGAATGAATTTATTATAAATATTTTTGTTATATATACAGTGGTGAGAAAAATTGAACGAATCGCTAGTCGGTTTCGTTAGAAAGTGTCTCAACACATCTATTGATTGTGATTCTCTTTGATCGTTAAGATGATGGCTAACTTTTTATCTAGTTTCAGATTTAAGATCACGTTCTTCCTTGAGTACTTTCGCTACTGCTTGGCCAATTTTATTCATCACTTCTATCCGTTGAGCTAAGCGAGTAATATCATTTGTTCTTCTTCTTATTCTTTGTAATTTTTATAGCATGAAAATATCTAGAAAAATGCAAATCGTTATATAGATCGTTTTTATGCTGCATAAACTTTAATTTACTCCGAATCTGCACTTTTTTCATTCCTCTCTCTCTTACGATTTTTTTGTTCATTGATCGGAAAGAAATTTCGAGATAACATTAGACATTAGATTTAGTTAGTCAGTTAGATGTACATTTTAAATAATATTGTACGGAGGAAATAATTGCAAAGTTGCGTTTAATATCATCTTCTCTTCTACAATTTTTATGGCTATTCTTGCATTCTTGTATGTGTGATTTATATGTGATGGGTGTCGAAGATTCGTCTCAAGACAAATACAGTTCTGTAACTTGTTTCAATTTATTTTCACGCTGATTACAAATGCTTTTTTTTCTTCAAAGCGCTCTTCAAATACCAGCTTCTGAAAGTTTGTTTGTTAGTTAACAGACGCGAACAAAAAATAAAAACAACAATTACTACATAATAGCAATAAGTGCAAAAACGCAAGCCAGCATATATTCAATAATGAGGCTAAGACAGTTGAATAAAGTCTAGAATCTTGTCTGAGCTTAAGCGTTGCTCTACACATTCTTATAAACAAGCAGTTCTGTATGGGTTATTAGATTTTCTTTTTTCTGTCGCATCAAATAACTATTACATCTGCTTATCTAGATGAATTTAGAAATTGGTTCGTTTGTGCATACATACGTAGTTCTTTATATAAGCAAATGGATACTATCACGATTGTATATATATATATATATATGTATATATGTTTATATATATTATAATGATATATCTGCATTTGAGAAAAGTTATTATCAGGTGTGCGGTCAGTCTTTTATGATTGCTCTCTCTCTCTCTCTCTCTCTCTCTCTCTCTCTCTCTCTCTCTCCCCCTTCTCTCTCACAAATGTATGTTGGCCGTCGTGGTGTCCTCTGGCTGATCGCAACAATTAACAAAAACAAAAAAAAAGAGCAGGCCTTCAAAATACCCTTAAGCCTCAGTTAAGCATTCCGCTTGAAAATATTATTAATATTATAATAAATAAAAACTTTTTAGTTGATTGACGACACATCGACTCTTTATTCGAAATTTCTTTTTTCACTTTTTGATAAGAGAAATGCTAGAGTAGGCAAGGGCTCGCCATTAAATATTCTACACTATCCTGCAATCATTCGTGTAAAGACTTTTAATAATAAGACGTTGCATGGGAAGTAGTGGGAAAAATGGTTCAATCCCGTCCATTTTCAATAGCATTCGTCCTTGGATCAAAACACCTCATCAAAATATCTCAAAACTCGCCCCTGTAGATTAAAGGAAAATGAAACCATTCCGGACAGACGGACAGGTAAGCTTAGATCAAATCAAAAAGTGATTTCGATTCGATCGATATAATAAAAGGTGGATCTATCTCAACTCGCCTAAAAATTTACAAAAGAATAAGCGACTTAAATTTTTCAAAGGACACGCCTACAACGCCCACGCTTCTATGCAATAACCACCTTTATTTTGAAAATAGATAAAATCATATTAGAGAGCATGAAAATTTAGTTCGTTTACTGTTTTCTGTCCTTTTTCAAGATAACGGTCGTAGGTATAAAAGATTCGGTCACAACCGTATATAATTTTCTTAACTGTTTTTGTGTCAAATTATTATCATGGAAAAATGTTCGTTATAAAACATTAAAAATTAAGCCTTTCTCGCATATAATTGTTAACATTTCTTGAGAATCCTTAGATGCGGTAGTATTCAAAAAATAGACTTACGTGATCCAAGTTCGGCAAGGTTGATTTCTTTCTCAAGTTAGTATTGGAAAAAAATGTGCACCTTAAAATATTGAAAATTATACCTTTTTACCATATAACGATTTCATTTCCATAGCAACGGTTATATGGGAGGGAGAAGGAATAATCCTAGCCGAAGTAAATCTTTCATTCCAATAGCGAATGCCGAGTGTACTATTACTCTAAGAGTTTTGTCGAAAAATTTTGAAAATTGGGAATTTTTCGGATTTCCAAATTAAGGCATTATATGAGGAGCGGTCGAAAAAGTAGACTGATCCGAACTATTGTCAATAATATTCGTCCTTCGGTCAAAACAAGTCAGTGTAAAAAAAAACATTCATCAAAATGCCTTGTAAATTGGACACAAAATCATATAGAGAGAGTCGGGCGGACGGATGGACAGACAAGTTTAGGTCGATTTAGAAAGTGTTTCCCAATCGATCAGTGTAGGGTATAAATGATACGATATATATGAAATTAACACGAAATTTACGGTACCTGGCGTTCTGACAGATTTTCAATTTTAAAATTTCAGCATAAGGAAGTCGATGTCTACTCTTTTTTTATGGGGCAAACCCACTTTTGCTATTTTAATGTTACGTACTTACTTTTGCGGATCGTCACAGTTGCAAAAATAAATGTACGGCACTGAAATTTCACGCATACATTGCTTGATCGATTGCAAAATTTGAGGTGGAAATATGGGGGTGATCTATTCACATACGCGTCTAAAATGCACAAGAAATGAAAAAAATATCTTCGAAAAACATTATTAAATACCCTCCAGCACTCTGCTCAATACGATTATTCGACATATTACGATTTGTTAAAATAGGGTGTTATACAGGAAGTGATTGAAAATGTGGACTGATCTAAAGCGCGTCTAGCGTTTTGGCGGTCGCGCTTGGGCCAAAACGAGTTAATATTTGCGCCCTGTAAATTGAAACCAAAAAGACGAATGGACAGACAGACGGACAAACGAAAAAAAAAAACAGTTTAACAATTGATACTTTAGGGTTAGTAAAAATGGATCATTACAAGACGGTCTCACATGTCATATACATCCCGTGAAACAATTCAATTACTGCACGAGGCCAATTACCTGCACTCTCGCATTTCAGTGATCACAATTTCAATGAAACAACCAGCAAAGCCATAGGGGCCGTTTTCCCGATCTGCTACTCCACACAGATACGGTGCATTACGATTCAATAAGAAAATTATAATTAAAGACAAAATAATTTTGTGACACCCATAGGGTTCAAATGTTAATTAAATTCTATGCAAAACATTGTTCATAGTTTAATGCTTAATACACTTGACGAAATATCTTCTCTATAGGTTACTGTACGATCTATCTATCAGTGATGCAGAATATTACATAGGTAGCAATTTTTTGTTTCGATTCTCAATTAAGTAAAAATGAATTAAGAAAGATAGATAATGAGAATTTTTTTCTATTTTTTTTTTTTTTTCTTTCAAATTATGTGGAAAATAGTAACAGACTGAGAGTTTTAATAAAACGAACTAGATTCTATAAGAACCACTAATAGTTGTCATACAATAACGGAGAGCAAAATACAAACTGACATAAAAGGAATTTTTGTAAACATTTTTCTAATTTCTATGGCCACTACTCTCTAATACAGCATACGTTCAGTTTGTCAACATCGTTTGTTACAATCAAAAATTGACACACCACACAAGCTACCATACAAGCGTGCACTTAATCAAATTTATATTCTAATTAAGGTTAGGTCTGTATGTCGGTATAAACTTTTAAGAAATTTGAACCGAATCGATATTTATTCGCAATAACAACGAATGGTAGAAGAATTAGGAAAAAAAATACCAGAGAAAGAAAAATTAAGTTAGAAAGACTTACTTTCAGAAGGTCTCAGTCTGAAATTTTGATTAAATTATATTTAGTAAAATTAAAGAAAATGACCAATTGATACGATGGCCCATAATCCTTCCTCGGTTTTCATTCATCGCAGCATAAATTGTGACTTTCTTAGCTGTTTGTCTTTGACATTATGAATAACGGAATGTCGTGCTTGCGCTATACTTCATGAATAAGTATATATCACACAATATATACCGTTAGGCATGATTTAATCTGAAAAACACAGATACATGTTCAACTTAAAACTGATTTTATTGCGTACATGCGTACATTTGCGCGCACATGATCTGCACACTCGCGACGCACTACAACAATGCTATGCACACTTGCATGGTGCGAATACGACAAACAAAAACCAGATGTGTTGTTATCCTTTAAAGTGAATAGAACAAGAAATAATTGCAAAAAAATGGATTAGAATGTTTGTAGAAAAGGCAATCGCAGTCGGTCGGTCGAGCTATGTAATTATGGAAAAGGAAGGCCACAAAACTCTATACAAAGCGCGATTACAAGTGTACAAAGAAGACAAAAAAACAAACTAAGCAAATGACCAAGAAGGTTAGATTGAATGTATAGGATGAAGTTCTACGGAAACCCAATTTATGGCTCAACTTATATAAGCAGCGAAAGACGGGTAAGAAAATTATTTTCGACTGTGGTCGAATCTTTTCTACCATGTGTCTGTCACAAAATGAAAAACTCGCAAAATTTTAAATAAAATGTAACTGGTACTGGTATTCTACAGTAGCGAGTGGGCGTGGTCGAAACGGAGTATACAGGCGAATTTCTATCATTATATCTGTTTTTTGTTATGCTTTGATGAGCGTGAAAAGCCCAATAAATCGAAATCTTCCCACGATGTACGTAATATAATAATAAGCCCAGATTTTTTTTTGTCTTACCTTCACGGATCTCAATCAATTCTACTTAAGTTGACACATATTTGGCGATATTTGCTATTTGTACTCAACGGAAAATCTATAACGCACTGGTGGTGGTCGCAATGGCATAGTGGGTGTGTGCGTAATCGCTAAATGTTATACCATTGTCGACTGAGCACTTACTAGCGCTACGACCAATGTATTATTGCTGGAATTAAGAAAGAGGTACAAGAATGCACGCACATTGGCACTTTTCCATATAGCCATCAGAGACGAAAGTTCCTTGTTCGAGACGTCGCGAACACTTCGTTTACATTATCACCAACAATAAATAGTAAGTAGTCAGTGTTAATTTGCACAAAATTACATATTTACGTATTTGAGCAAAGTTAGGTTTTTCGTTAATCAACCTCTATTGAATGATCAAAAAACCGGCTTCAGCCACTTGAAGTAAAGATGGTAAACTCTTACGCAATTAAGTACGAAAAATATTTGTAGTCGAGTGTCAATTTATTTTAAGAAAAACTTAACAACCTACCGGATTAGTTAATAAAAATCTATCGTTGCCGACCCAACAAAATGCGTTATGGGTTTAATGGTCATCGCACTAACGATCCTAGCATAAAACAAACAGCACTGGCAATATTCCGCTCGTCAATGATAGAATACAGCAAAGGCAAGGCATCAGCGAATAATCAAAAACGAATAAAAAACTATTGGCTTGATGTTGAGCTAAGCAATCGCGGACTATTGCGATTATTTACTTTCGTTTAGGGTAAAGGCGAAAGTTATTTACAATCAAACCCTAGAGTTGAAAATTCCTTACGGATACCTTTAGTTCTGAATAAATTTGAGCAAAAGGTACGATTTGGTTGCGAAGGAAAAACGACGAGACATTAAGGCCTTATGTCTAATGAAAATCCAGAATAATTCTAAATTTTTTCCTGGTGGACTATGGCACTATGAAAATTAAATAAATTAAAGCTCAGATAATGTTCAAAAGTTGAACAGACACTTCGTCAAACTCGTAGTCGTTTAACACATCACTCTAGATGCCGCCGCTATTGACACAAATCTGTAGTAATGTCACGGTATACCGACCATTAATTATTTTAAAGGGAAAAGTCTGAATTGTGGAGCTGAGTGCGTTCCATGATATTTGAATTTTGATCCATTGAGGCAAATGGTAGAGGAGTGATTTGTCGACCTAACACCGATGCTGCTGAACGAATCTGGCAGTTGTTCTAGAAAACATAAATAGAAGTGCCCGAAATCGTTCTGGAAGGACGAAAAGTAAAGCTGAGTAAAATAGCTGACACCCTAATGATATCGGAAGGCAACGCATTTACTATTTTACTGGGATATTTGTCTATAAAAAACCTCTGTTCGAAGTGAAAGCAGCGTTTACTCACTTTTCAACAAAAACAACAACGTGCTGATGAATCAAAGCGATCTATGGAACTGTTTAAGCAATAGATGACAATGAACGGAACATGGATTCATTACTGCACTCTAAAATCGAATGGGCAGTAAGCCGAACGAGCAGCAAGCGCCGAAAGTCATCTAAAGTGACCAAAAACGCAAAAGTCGACTGAGAAGATTAGGGCTGCTCGTAATACAATATATATCGGCTATCCTGCAAAGAGACAAAGGACCAACAGTGAATATTACGTAACGTTATCCATGCGTTTGAATGATGGATATGCAAAAATGCCGGCATCGCGTCACAAGTCGACCACAGTATGTAATCGAAATTGCTTCCAAATCTACCGTAATATCTAGATTTAGCCCGTAATGGCTATTAACTGTTCGCAAATCTCAAAAAAAGGCTCGCTGAAAAGAGATATGCCTCCAATGAAGAGGTGATGAAACTGCAGCGTATTTTCAAGGAATATCGAAGTCGCCACACAAATGGAGAATGCCACACAAATATGAAAAACAAATTAGAGAAGCATTGGAATGACTTTACAACTTTCGAAGGGCCTTGTCTCAATGAAAAAAGTGGAATTTGGCCTAAAACTGGTTGTTTTATAAGTCATCCCACCAACTTGCTGAGCGATGTCTCACTACCTACTAATTTACTTTTTATCATATATCCTAAAATATTATTTTTTTTTTTTGGTCTAAAGTTATAACAACAAGGACAGATAAAGCAAACAATGACATTATAGCGTGGAAGGCAACATGATTGCGCCGTAGGGAAGAACAGAATACACGCTCGTAGAGAAGTATTTTTCTATAATGGATCGACATGATTGCAATTTAATAGAGAAATTAATAATAAATTAACATTTACTAGACCGCCTGCAAGATATTAGCGCGTAACTGCGTAACAGGCAACGGGTAATATAATACAAATAATGTAAAACAAGTATAAGACATTTTCGTCGGGCAAGACCCTGACGGGCTACCGTACATCTGAGGAGATAAAACGCGCGATAAATGATCATACTTTATAGTCGCTATATATATAGTTACTTAGACATATTACCGCTTATTAGTACTTTCAGCCCACTTTTACTTTGTGAACTGTTTAATTGTTTGAATCGGTTAAACGTATAAAGCAGTCAGAAAGGAGCGAATAAATAAATAAATAAAGATTGCTTGGGAGAATTGACGAGACTCAGAACGATGATGATCTTACTATTAATGCGAAATCTTTATCCAAATGCTTTCAAAAACATATAAATGTGACTTTTGCCCACTTGTCCTTGTAATTATATGATAATTTCGAAGATATCGCAAAGAAGCTAAAAGTTCAGGTATTATTATTTTCACGCAGATTCCAGTGTTTGCGTCTGAAAAAGTCGAGAAAATAGAAACATATTCATATATTTTAGACGGGTAATAACGACGAGACATAAGGACATACCTGCTTTAATTGAAAAGATATTGAGACTGATCTTGCATTTCAAAAAATCACTGCAGGATACGAAAGCGCTTAATAGATTTAAAACATCACATACACACACACACACACACACACACACACCCACACACACATCTAATAAAGCCAAATCAATTAAAACAAGTGAAAAAACAATTCGGCTCCGACCGATCTTTTATATCCATCACCGTTATACTATAAAAGATTTTTTCTAATTTTTGTAGAATGATTTTGTGGATATTTCGTCACAGGTTTGAAAAATTTGAAATGAATTTAAAAAAAGCTTCGACGTTAAATAGGTGATCATATGGGAGTAGCTTTGAAAATCTTCAGCGAAACGTATCAACATTTTCTTCATTTCTCATTTCATGGTAGAGTGTAGTAGTCTCAATAAACCTGAAATTAATATATTGATAAAATATATGAATAAATATTTAATTTATATGTTGTCCGTATCAGCAATCGTTGATGTCGGCGTAAACGCAATGTAGCTTAAATTCAGTATTGACAATAAATTCCCCGAATCCAAGCATAATGTAAATGGCGGTGACATCGGATATTTGTAAAAGGTGTCCTAATACTGTAGCGATTGCGTATAAAATTCGGTTGTATGTTGTTGAGTATAGCAGATTATAAGGTATATCTAGGTATTTGTATTTATGTAGTAAAGAGGATCCAATTAGGTGTGTGATCTGTAAAAATCGAAATTTGCGCTACTTCGTTAGTATGAAGGCCATGATCCACTAATCAACTAAGATATGCTCTTTAATGAATTTAGTTACGTCTGCTGTACAAAGTATATCTAGGTCGCCTTTACTATACTGTTACTTTCTGAACAATCATATTCTTCTAACGATACAATATTTGTCTACCTTCGTATAATGTAGAAACAAAAAGCAGCATATTTCTCCATACAAGATCTAATCTGTATGTGTTATCGACATACTTTGACCCAATTTTGTCCACAATTTTCCAAGTGTCTACAAAAATTTTTGAATTATATAAAAGTTGACCGAAGCAGAATACGTGCTTGTACGTACGTACGTGTACTAACTTGTGTTTGTGTGATGCATTGCCAGCCTTGTTCATATTCGATTAGTCTACGACGTATCAATGTAAGGTGCAAATTAGCTAATCTGGAAAGAAATCTTAAGGTAATCACACTATTGAATTTTTTATAATCTCACTGCACTTTCTTCCAAGCATTTTCATTTTCAATTTCATTATATACTTATACTTGCTGCTACGAATACTTTGCTATTAATGTTACGCTATCCATATTTCACATGTCTATGGATTCAATCAAGTTGGTAGCAGAGAATATATATAATGGAAATTATTTATCTTAAGGGCAGGAGGAAACGTTTACTCACATCATTAACATAAAAAACACAAGTACAGCCGGTGTTCGGTGGAACTAACTCAATCAATATTAAAATTAGCATCAAAAGTTGTTGCAATCGTTTTCCGTTTTATTATATCACATGGGCCTGCATAAAAGCAGAGCTGAAGAAAGGGTCTGCAATACCTGAATGATTCAATGTATGACTGAACCTATATGAACCCTAGAAAATTGGACGATTTTTCATTTCTATCAACGAATTTACTGAAAATGCAAGGCTTTTTTGCCTTAAAAAAAAAAAAAACCGATGGCCTTTAATCATGGAAAAGAGAGTTTAAAAATCGCAATCACAAGCAATGAAAGGCGAACTTAATTTCTGTTAATCGATCTCCTTATTCATGCTTTCAAGGTCTTAATTTGCCCTGAGATATATTATCAACAGATGATATGTTCGATTAAACAGTGTGCTCCATGGTAGACAATGAACAAAATCTAGATACGCTTTCCACCTGATTAGTTAGACTCTACGATAAAAGTTAAAAAAATCAGACATAACGGCCTCATGGGCTAAGACATCAGAGACAAATCGAGTAGATTCGTATTAGAATCAAAAATATTATGCACTCGTTATTATTTGAAGTATTCTTTACCTCAGAAGAAAGCCTTAAAGAAATCAAAGATTTGATCAAGAAATCATGAAATCCTTGTTCATTTATTTAATGTTTAGTCCTGTATGAAATCACAGGATTTGTGCTTTTTTTTTGTTTTTTGTTCAAAAGGTTTAGTCAAACACTTTGATAAATGCATTTTTGCCAAGTGATACCAAGATATCCGTTAATATAAATATTCTTAATATTAAGGCAAATATAATTTTTTTCTTCCTCATTTGCATTTTGATTTTCTCTTGCGAAAATAGCACAAAAGTTTTTACAAAATTATTAATGGCTTTTCAAGCCACATCGGACATCACCTAAGTTCAAAGTCCATTTAATGTAAATTTTTTTTTGCTTTTTATTTTCCTTATTTAGATTCTAATCCAAATCTCAAGTTCGGTAGAGTTTTCAATAAAACCTTCAATAAAACCTTCAACGACCTTAGATGGCAGTGTTTTAAGACTTTTATTCTTAACTTCATCAACGGTGCAGAGATTATTTGAAAATCTTCTTAATTACTTTTGCCGTTCTTCAGCACAAAGTGAATCCAAATGGTTCGCGAGAGTCTCTCAAGCAGTCTAGCGACATCGATGCGTCACTTTGGTCAAAAATTGGATATTTGTAGAACCTCTCCACATGAAAGATTCTTATGAAAGATTTACATTCTCATGCCTACCTACCACGCTTGCCGTTCAAGTTCAATTGAGTCTGAAAGAACTGAAGCCAATCGTTTTATGGAATAATAAACAAGCGGATGTTGCTTCTCCGAACAAAATAGATTCACAATCTCCCCGATATGTTGTATTATACTATACTTTTATGCTGGATACCTTTACGCATTTTAATTATATGAATATACCTGGCTTTTCTATCAAAATCATTTCTTACCTGATTTTCTGGACACTTTCTATATGTTTTTATTTTGCTTGCAAGAGTCCCGACTAGCAATTCAATGGTCGTGCGTTCAAATCTCAAGTGCGGTAGAATTTTTAATAATAATAATAATAATAATAATAATGTAAATAAAAATAAAGCCGAAAGCCGAAAGCCGAAACCCGAAAGCCGAAAGACTTAGATGCTAGTGCTTTAAGACTTTAGTCTTAGAATTTATTCTCGAATGTTTCTTTACATATTCACAAGTACAGCATTAAAGCGTTCATTCATATTCATTTATTCCTTTTGTAGGAGAAGAAGGATAGTCTGCGAACTACTTGGTCCGAGTACTATTAGCTGTTTTGTTGCTCTTCTTTTCCGTAATCGTTAACGGCATATCCCTTCTACGTGTGATGGGCAGAGAAAGCGACTATGTAACCTATGCAATCGGTAAGTGTTACATTTTTCGTCGTCAATCAAGCATTCACAACAGCTGCTGCGACACATCAATCGTAGTTTTTCGTAATGGGCTACCGAATTGAATTGAGTGAGAATTGAACCCAAATACGGCCGATTTGATCGCCGCGCTTCTTATCTACTTCTTCTTACATTAAGCTCTCCGGTAGCTTTTGTGTGCTTTCACATGCTTTCGTTTTTAATGCCCTTTAAACTTGAAAGTTATTTAATGTTTTTGAAAGCTATTTATGGCTTTTTGCACCCAACTAATATATATGCCGTATACAAATTAATGTGAGTCGTTTATAGCATTGTAAAGATGAAATGAAATGTAATAGCGAAGTGGACGACTAATCCAATAAACGAACGAATTAATTAGTTTCCGTTATGAATTACGTTTCCAGAAGACATGATAATATTTAGATATGTCGCCCATAAGCCCATAAAGAAGTGAATTCATTTTCACATTAAAGCAGTCATGCGAACCTTACGTGAATCTTTTTAAAATCTGCCAGACGTACGCACAAATCATGTTTTGATAATTCAATAATCCAATTGCAAATGTCAATTATAATCAAAGTGGCACGAAGCCGTGCTACTACTATTAGTACTACTACTACTACTACTACTACTACTACTACTACTATATGTTTATAAATTAAGAAGCTATTAAATTCTTCATTCGTTTGTAGTCATAATTTGAGGTTAACTCGATTCGGTTTGATTTGAATATGTTAGCAGTTAATTCGCAGTCGCAATCGTTATCAACACGCAGTGATGCTACAGTACCGGAAGAACATACACAACAATCATCATTTTTCGATTCGCAAATTTTTCGTTGGTTATCTCTTATTCTCTATATGAGCGGCATCAGCGGTCTGGGCATGATATTGTCCCTTTATTATTTGATATTTTTTGATTCCCGCATTCCCGAGATTCACACTAAATTTCCCATTTCCGTTAACGGCCAACTAATGCAGAGACTACAAAACACTTAAAACCAAGCAAAAAGAGGTAAGCATGCCTTGTATTCTCAACTTATGAGAGGCAGCTATTTAAGTGAAGTTGTAATTGATTTGTATAAAAATATCGGTAATTTCTTTATAAAATGCGAAAACAGTCCTGCAAACCAATGTCACAATGTGTTAGTGTGCAGATAAAAGGATGGTGGGGTAAGAGGAATCTAGGATATGTAATATGTGTACATAAACGTTTGTGTGGTGGGCAAATAAAGGAATGCAGGCATGAATGGAATCTAGGAGGTGTCTAAACATCAATGTGCGTGTGGTGGCAAGATAAAGGATTGCAGGCATGAAGGGAGTCTAGGATGTGTCTGTACATCCACGTTTGTGTGGTGGCCAGATAAAGGAATGCAGGTGTGAAGGGAAACTAGGATGTGTCTATACATCAATGTTCGTGTGGTGGGAAGATAAAGAAATGCAGGCATGAAGGGTATCTAGGATGTGTCTATACATAAATACGCGTGTGGTGGGGAGATAAAAGAATGCAGGCATGAAGGGAATCTAGGATGTGTCTATACATCAATGTTCGTGTGGTGGGCAGTTAAAGGAATGCCATCATGAAGGGAATCTAGGATGTGTCTATACATCAATGTTCGTGTGGTGGGAAGATAAAGGAATGCAGGCATGAAGGAAATCTAGGATGTGTCTATACATCAACGTTCGTGTGGTGGGAAGATAAAGGATTGCAGGCATGAAGGGAATCTAGGATGTGTCGACACATGAATGTGCGTGTGGTGGGAAGATAAAGGAATGCAGGCATGAAGGGAATCTAGGATGTGTCTATACATCAACGTTTGTATGGTGGCCAGATAAAGGAATGCAGGTGTGAAGGGAATCTAGGATGTGTCTATATATAAATATGCGTGTGGTGGGGAGATAAAAGAATGCAGGCATGAAGGGAATCTAGGATGTGTCTATACATCAACGTTTGTGTGGTGGCCAGATAAAGGAATGCAGGTGTGAAGGTGAATCTAGGATGTGTTTAAACATCAATGTTCCTCTGGTGGGGAGGTAAAGGAGTGCGGACATGAAGGAAATCTATCTATGTAACTTTACAATAAAATATGGAATGTTCCCCACCGACAAGTACAAGCAATATATTCAAGAAAAAAGAAAAATTAAATAAATGTTTTATTTAAATCTTCGGCTTTTGAATTATAATAAGCGGTTAACCACAATATAATACTTCTCGCCGCAATGAACCGTTATCGTAATTCTCGCTTATAGCTTACCTGTAGAATGTTGGTTGCATTTGATCTATCTAAGCTCCATGGGCATATGCACACACGTGTCTGTAAACAATAGAGAATCGTATATAAAAAGATATGTTCTTCTTTATAGATATAGTTGAAAAGACGAGCATGCATAAACACAAGCACATCTAAGTCAACTTGCGATGCAGTTCCGTTGCGAAATGTATTATACAATAAAAGAGCGTTTTCATGCGGTGCGGAAATGGCGGATGCTTTCGTGTAACTTAAAATATACACATTAGTGCCATTATGAGCGCGCATTCAGTGGTTACGCTTAACTCACCTGTAGCATAACTTGACAGTGCGTGGTATTTTCTAACAGCTTATATATTATCTTATAGAAAATCTATAGGTGTAATATAATGCACTCGTTCACATATATTAGAGTGAGGTTAGAGTGACGACGACGTTACATAGAACATTTCTCGAACAAGAATAATATATTAAAACTAAACAAAAAAAACCTAAAACATCGACAATCAACTTCTTTTTTTTTTTTTTTGTTTTTATATCGTACTGTGTTATCATTAAACATGTAAATGATTTTTAAAAGTTTTAGTTAAGAATTTTTCTTTTTTTTTCTCGTTTTCGTTTTTGTTTTCGAAAAGTTTATTAAATTTTATTTGCTGTGTCTGTGCCTGTGTCTTCTAGTTCGTTCGCAGTGGTGCTTATAATAATTTTAATGTGGACAACAGAAGCATAGAAGCCTAGACACCTAAACCAATTGCAGAGAATAAGAGAGAAAGTGAAAAATGGAAAACCGCAAAATCAAATGCTTAACCGAATGCGAGAAATTGTGGTTTCTTCTTTTTTTTATTTATTTTAATTTTTTTTTTTTTTGCTTGTTTTTTTGCTTGTTTTTTTAATTGGCTGCAGCCGTTTAGCGTCGTCAGTAGTAATTGAGACTCCTACGTGAAGACCAAAACTATAAAGCAAGCATTTTTAATTTAATAAATAAAAAATCAAAGTGATATTTTGTTCAGTTATTCTCCATATAATATAAGTTTCTCTGCCATACGTGATTGATTGCATATCTACGTATGTGTGTTTGATAATAAAATATTATTAATTTACAGTTCACATACATAAATATAGATAGAGGATTATAGAGAATAGAATAGAAAAATGCTTGCATCGCCGAACCAACCCAATAAGGATAATGACGAAGAGATTGCTGTGCCCAAACCTGATGATTTCTTCGAATCGAAAACGTTCCGTTTGATAACATTATTGTTATATATGGGCGGTGTTGGTGGATTGGGTATGACTTTGGCCGTTTACTATTTATTTATATGGGACTCGCGTATGCCGCCATTACCCGAATTCAAGCATGGCACGCATCATATCGGATAAAGGTACGTTTCATGGGATGGTTTCATGGATTTATTTGTGTGTGTGTGCGTATGCGTGTGCGTGTGCGTGTGCGTGTGCGTGTATGCGTGTCTGATTAATTCGATGTCTAACTGTCTGCCTGCAAATTCTATTTTATATTATTTACTTTTCAAACAAATTCATTCACTCAGCCATTCATCAAATCTTATAAATGAATGCCAAAGTATATAACATCGGCATTGCCTAGATATTGTGTAAATAGGAAACGAATAGGAAACTTTTTAACATATATAAACTACCACCATAATAATTACGAAAAAGGTTTTTCCTTATATCAAAGTCGTCTGTCTAATCATCAATTGAACACAGCACACAAAAAAATTGTGTGCTTAATGATTATTTATACGTTACGTGCTTTAACGCCTGCCACCCACTCCACATTTTGCAGACATTCGCAAAACAAATGATCCAAACTATTGCACACCTATCATAATCACATGTATCTGCCTGGTAAACATGACTAGTTAGCAATTTCAATGCGAATTAATCGGCTTTTTTTTCCATCTGATTAAATCCCTGTCACAAAGCAATGAAAAGTACGTTTATCAAGTTATACACTTTAGAAACTGGAATAGTTTTAAACAGTAAATAAACGAGTGAAGTAAAGATTTTTCGTTCAATTTGAGAACATCATCTGTCCAATTGAAACGTGATTTATAGTTGAAAACACAAAAAAAATAAAAATAAATATAATAAATACATACATAAGAAGAAGAATTACGTAGTGTTAAAATATGGTTAATAATAATAATCAGCAAAAGGTCGTTACTATTATTCAGACCATAGCCAATGGTAATGACGCTAACGTCACAGAAGTTGCTAGCACGGAAACATGTCGTTCACCTACGTTCAACACATCCTCATCGTCATCGTCTTCGCCCTCGCCAACCGGCGTAGCTGCATTGCGTTCTCAATTGTCTCGTCCCTTAACTAACGAGGAAGTTTCATTTCCCGAACCAACATTTTCTGAGCGTTTCATGCGCTATCTGGTATTGATCATCTATCTCGGCGGCCTAAGTAGTTTGGGTTTTTTTCTATCAATTTATTATATCTTCTTTTGGGACTCACGAATGCCTCCAGTTTACAAGCCGACCAAGAAACCACTATTTCCCAAATCTTAAGCACGTTTTACACAAAGACAAACTTCAAAAGGTAGGTTTATTTCTTTCTATTGTTATTATATTTGATGTATACAACTATATAGAACTATATCCAAAAATCCGAGATTTACATATACAAGCACTTTATGCGTATTCTTACCTCTTCACACAAATACAAATATTCGTTTTACTAATCAAATCATATATGCATGCATATAGAGTAGAGCTTAGAGTATCGAGAGCTCTCTGAGATTTTATTTTTCAAAGTGGCGAAGATTCGACTTTATGTGAATTGATTTTTTTATTTTTTAGCTTTTTCTTTTCTCACATCCCTTGTAGCTAAAGATATGATATACAACCTGATATATAAACAAAACTTCTATTTTTTCAATTCAACCACGATAGTAATAAAATTTTATATTCATTAACCGTAGAATGGAGTAGTGCAGGCATATTTTCCGGCACATATTACTTGTCGGCAAATGGGTGGCCCCGTGTACTGCTATCCCAGATCATTTGTTCTAACCAATTAGTTGAGCTCATGCGTGCTATTGTAAAAAGTTGGGAAATTTTGAAAATTACGAAAATAGTTTTAATGGAAACATAGACGGACTTGATAGAGGAGAGAAATCACGGATATAATCGATAAAGGCAAACGGACATTTTATTCCTCTTCTGACGATATTTACGATTTTACGTAACTTTCGTTTAGTTGGACTTAATCTTATGTGAAAGCTTAGCAAAGGGCAATGTAAAAAAGAAATGATCCTTTTGATGATTAACTGGAGAGAAATTTGCAACTCGTACTGGTTAAAACTCTCTCGTTTACTCTCAAAATCAATTCATTGTCCCAATTAAGGTGAGTTTTTGTAACGAACATCATAACTACTAACTAATTGTATGCGGTTTCCTTCACCGCTGACTACAATTTTTGTCAAGGTTTTCTATTTTATACCTTATAATACTTTTGACACAACGGTACATTAAGTGTGTGTGAATGTATGCAACGCCCAGAAGGCCTTGACATAAAGTCATCTTTATAAATAAGCTTGTCTGTCCGCCTGTCCGCCAGTCCGTCTTTTTTAGTTTAGTACAATAATAATTATAATTAATAATTATAATTAATTATAATGCCAATAAGACTATAAAGTCTCTTGCGGCACAATTACGAACGACAATAGTATATCGATATGGATAATAACTATGTTGTACAGTATTAGATCGAGACAAAGATACAGACGCAATTATAGGTAATAGAAGAGTTTATTAGCCACTTTAAAGCCCTTCAAGCTTACAATCGTTTTAATGCGAAGTGATAACGAGTTCCACAACTTGGTGATACTGAATACTTATGGTTAGCCAGGATCAGATTCATTATCCGTTCAGATCTATCAAGCAATATTTTTTCATACAAATATCCTAGTGTTCGAGTGTAGACAAGCTTGTGAAAGAAGACTAGATTTCTAGTAGAACGTTTGAAGATCCAAATCGAAAATCTTAAGCGAAAAGTGCGCTATTCTTTCATATTTACGTTTATTAAAAACATATATATAGGATAATTACTAATTAGGCCCTCCAACTTATTGCTACAAACACAATCTAAGTTACCATATACTTTCGCAGCATAAGATCAGTCTCAATTTTGTGATGATAAGAACATAAAAAAGAGAAAGCGAAAGCTTCGCATTATTGTAAAATTGACATGATCCACAGCACCCAAGCGACTGTTGAGCCTGAATCCAAGGTTGGAGATTGCCCCAACGAACCCTATATCTTCATCAAGCATCTTGACGGATAGCAAGGAAATAGAGTCACAACTGACAGGCAAAATAAGAATGGCTTTGGTTCTATTAGAATTCAACTTCAAGTTCTTACAATCCGACCATAGGGTAGACAGCTCCGCTAAATCATCCATATTTCCGCGCGGGCAGGTGAAGTAGATCTGTGCACCTTCAGTCTTGTTTACTTTTATTCAATCTATAGGTCGCAATTTTTCAGATATTATAGTGACATTTTGTACGCCCAATATGTTTTGACCCAAGCACGAAACCTATTGAAAATGGTTCGGATCGGTCCAGTTTTTCGACCGTTTCCCATATAACGCTATATTTTGAAAAGTGGTTATAGGAATAACTGTACTAAGCGAAGCGGTGTAGGGTATATAATGATGCGCCGTATTTCACTATATTGCTTTTACTTCTCTTATTTAACTGGATTTCATGTCAGAGCGAAGTCTGTTCAGTCACATATTTTTTTCAAAATTATGTAAACATTTTTATATAAATGTTTCTAATAAAGGACATTAGCGAACACCAAGGTGTATGTTAGAGTGACGCAAGCTTAGCAAATTTATTATGTTTTTGTTTGTATTTTTTTTTTGGTTTTGTTCTTTTTCTTTTTCCATTCATTTTCATATGTTTTGTCATTGTTTTCGTTATTTTGCCAAGCAAAAGAAACCTTTCAAAATTAGCTAATCAATAACAATTATTTAGCGGATTTAGCAAAAATCAATATAAGGTTACATTGAAATTCCACGCCAATTAAGCCGACATGTTTCACATAGAAGGATACGTAAGATAGCTTCTCCTTTAAGATTCTCTGAGCCAATTAGGCGGATAGAAGGTGTTGGCAATTTATTGATTGAATTATTTGTACTCTAATGAGAACACAATGTTCGCATTTATATATGCGTGTGTTTGTTTTTTTTTTTGCTGCGCAAAGTGAAGGTAAAGTCCTCATAATGTAATACTGGTCTGCACCAGTAGCATACACCATTAATGGCCTTTGCTAAAACTACCGCCGCCCCTCCCAACCCCCACACAGACACTTCTTCTACCACTCTCCTCCACAGCACCACCATTAAGTATTACATAGCGAGGGCTTGTCGTAATTAGCGCTGTTAGCTTGGTGGGACCTTAGCTGATGACCCTATCGATTCGCCTTCTCCACCCACATACTACCTCTTACGGACTGTCGATCATTCTTGTACATATCTCGTGGCGTATTCATCTAAGCCGATCATATATCTCAGATCTTGAACATCTGAACATTATATGCTTAGCTTTCTTTGCCGTGTGCCTCCCGTGTGTCACGTGCACTGATGAGTTGACGTGACCGAATCTAAACAGATAACTGCTTGAGGCAGTAATTTACTTTCCCCTGGCGTCTTCCCTTTCAAAGCGTAACGTTTGACCTGAACAAGCGTGGCCACCTATCTTTCGACGTGATTTCCCATCGCGTTTGCCATCTGTTCAATGAGATTAAGCAGTTCTCGTTCTTCACGACGGTTCTGTGCATCGCTATATATATGTAAGTGCATTATAAGTATTTTTACATATACATGCCAGAGAGGTCAGCATTCAATTTCACTTATTTGATGCGTGGGATGATCGTCTTGAGCGTTTGTCTATCGAAATTTCAAAATAAAAGCGTATATATGTAAAATTTGATGTAATTATTATTCATAACTGTAAAAAAACAAAATCCTTTGCAGAAAAGAGCGAATTCATAAGTAACCTTAAGAGTAAGAAACTTGTAGTGCTCCGTCAACGGTGACATTTATGATAACTGCTTATTGCAAAATTTTTCAGTTTTGGTATAAAAAAGTGTTCGCTCGTACGTTCCCACATATTTGCTTTGGCCAGAAACGTAAACTTAATTTTCGAAACTTTATTCTCTTTATTCACTTGTTTTATCAAACGAAAGGAAAAGGGACAAATACAACAAACAACATTCGCTTACGTAGCATAATGTTATTTATACGTTACATCACTTGTTGTTGCAAACTTCGACATCGGACAACACCGACTTGAATTAGACTCGCATTATATTACATAAGTCGATTCGGAAATGATTTAAGGCTATCTGTCCATCTGTCCGTCGTCTGATATCTGCCCATGTGCTTTTCTATACAACTTACAAGTCGCAAATTTTTGATATAATTTGATATATGGATTAATGAATTGGATCGAACCCTTTTCAACCATCATTACCCTTTTCCAAAATTTGTTCCTTGAGGAATAACAAAAACCGGAACAGAATAGTATTTTTTCCTATTAAATTAATGTGAAAAATGTGGAAGAAATCAATTTTTGAACCATAAGCGATCTCAAGCTGTAGGATATAATATCTTATAATGAAAATAGGTACAAAATACTGATGTGATATATAGATTCGTTGTAAGAGATGTGGATCACATTGTCCTATTTATCGCATACCCTCGACTATAAGAATCTCATGAAAATTAGACCTTTAGATGTCAACAAGAACCAATGTTTCGAAAATTAGACCTTTAGATGTCAACAAGAACCAATGTTTCGTATTTTTATGGCGAAAATGAGGTCTGACGAGTAAGGAGCTCTTGGGCAAAAGGGGATTAACGATACTAAGTTTAGAGCACGTCGTTTCAGGTTCTTATATCATTTTGTATATATACATGTGTATATATGTATATGATGGTCAATCATATCATGGTCAGTTAAGTCGTTTTCGCTTGTGTTTTCACCCATCGTCTTTTGTTTTAATGCTTGCCACTAACGGCGTCTTCTTTGTTTGCATCAAAATAAAAATGTTCATGAACTAAAGTCCAAAAAAAATGAACACTTCGAAAATCGCCAACACACAACTTATACAAGCTATCTTTCATTCCGATCTAATACATCAGTCGATAAGTTCGTAACATCACTATTAAAACAACAACTTTTAAGCAAAATTCGACTTTATTCGTTAACAAATATAACTTCAGGATTGATTCGACGCGATTCGGCAAACCCTTAAAGGGTTTCTTCATCGAGACCATTTCTTTTTTCTTTTCGGGCATTTTCTTTTTTTTTTTTTGAGGTTCAATATCGATTCAATCGACATCACTAGAAAAAAATCCTTTTCATTTCACCCAAACAGCTCCAAATAGCGCTTTGAATTATCAATGCTGGGTAATCACTTCGAACTGAGCTTTCCCACGAATAAATGTTCATGAAAAATAGTAAATACTCTGCCTTCTGACATCATTAAGATGATAACTAATTGTTGATTTCGGTCATTTTTCGGTCTTCCAAAACGATCTTGTGCCCGTCTTTTAGGTTTCCTGCAACAAGTGCCGATTTCGCGTGACCACAGCGATCAGCATTATTGATGTTTGTAAGACCGCGGTATTTTTCCCCATTAAAAAAATATACGAACGAATATACGAATGGTAGGGAAGGTAGAATATTAGATACCCTGCCACAGTTGTTGACTCGTTTTCATTATATACACCGAAGATTACATTCATTATTTTCATATAATGGCATATATTTCATGGATGGCCGCATATTGGAGGGTGCCCAAACCATTACATGATGTGATCCACATTTAACAAACTTATTTGAAGTCATAAAAATTTTATTATTTTTCATTTTCCATAATAAAAAACTGGAAATTAGTTTTCTCTCCCTATAGAGGCATCCTTTTCATGATAACACTTATATGTGATGGGGTCTAAAAAGTAAACCTATGCGATCCAAATTCCGTATCTTTAATCGCTACTATGGACCAGCTTTCATCGTAAAATATTAAAAATTAAATCTTTCTCGGAAGGACTTATCATTCATGAGAAATCTTATATGGAGTGTATGATCCGAGAAATAGACCCGTGTGGTTCAATTTTTGTCCATTTAATTTTTATATCAAATCACTTTCATGAACAATTAGCCATTTTCGGCATATAAGGGGATATACATTTCCCGAGAATATTTATGTGCAGTGGTATCCACAAAATAGTCTTACGTGGTCCAAATTATTTTTCACTTTACTATTATGAATCGATTTTCACCATCAGATATTGAATATTATATCTTTTTACCATATAAACATGCACTTCTCGTAGGAACGGTCTTGCGAGGGGACACCCCAAAAAATTGCCCCAACCGAACTGAGTTCTTCATATCGATTTCGAGTGTCGAAGTGTATTGTTACTGAAGGAGTTTTGTCGAAAAATTTTAAAAATTGCAATTTTTTCCTATATAACAACTTTTCAAAATAACGCATCGAAAAAGTGAACCGATATGATCCATTTTCGATAGTATTCGTTCGTGGATCAAAGCACATCAGTTTGTTAAATTTCATCAAAATATCTCAAATATTGTGACCTATAGCTTCAATACAAATTTACATGGACGGACAGACAGGCTTAGGTCGATGCAATAAATGTCTATGGGGGTGGGTTTATGTTAAACCCTTCTGCGTGTTACATACATTCACACAAACTTAATATACGTTGTACCACAAGCGGTTTGTTTAGGGTATAAAAATGCCTTTTCGCTTGTGACATGTCTGTGACATTGCTCAGCGTATAGCTGTTAATCTTACTCGTATGAACTGCGATTCTGACACGTCCACTGTTCATACAGATATCTGCATTTTTGTATGTCTGTGCTTCAGGTGCAGGATAGATATGCAAGATCCCTTCCTTTCCCTTCAAACTAAAATCTTTGCAGCGTTCTAGAGTTTAATTTTCATTATCGCCTTTCAATGATTTAACATAATTATTATAATATTTAAAGTTTTTATGTCGTACGTCGTACTGTGCGTAATTTGTACAATTTTAGAATTGACCCTGAAAAATGTAATTGTTTTCATTTTCATGCTGAAAATCGATTTTATTATTCGTTTAATGAAAGCTCTCCTCCTAACTTAAATTAATATTTATAAGTTTTTATGCAAAATATATTTTATGCTTCTGGCATAACTGGTAAATAATGGCCTGTGCTCTACTAGATAGTCGTGTGTCGTAAAGGGCACGTTCGATGGAAAGCACATGACAAATTGGCGCGACGACCTTGACAGCAAATATTCACTGTTTTCACAAAACTTTTCCAAACATGTTGACGTAATTATTAGAAAATGTGGGTAATGTTATGTCGAATTTCTGCTTGTAGGTCTTTAAGGCACAAAAAATAAACGCATAGTTCACGCAAAGCATATTGTGTTTAATTAGCAGTGTAATGAAAAGTTATCTCAACATATTTAGATGAAATTTGTGATACAGGACGTGGGCAGTAGCAAAAAAAATAGATTGCATCGGCGAATGGATTTTTACAACCAGATCCCATATGGTTCCCTATATTTTGAAAAAGTCATTATAGGGCAGAAAAAAAAGTAATTATCCAATTTTTTGACCAATAATTTTGAACATCCAATGAATATGGAAAATTGAATAAGATGGAATCACGCCAGTGAATCCGCTTCCATCTAAGCGTTTTTACAAAAACAATTGAACCCTTATATGGTCACAAGAAGAATTAATTATTAATAATTTAGGACGCGACATAAGTTCATTGTGATAAGTTTCTCCACACCACACATCAAAGCCAATTTTCCAATACTTACCGCTTATGAGAATTCTTATAAATCTTCTTGATAGGTGAAGAGTTGCATTAACTACAGTAATCTAGGATACTTAACAGTTAACCTTGGGCGGCTTTCAATTTTTAACATTTTTTTATTAACATTAATATTACCACACTCATGTCACACACATTGTTAGCAGACGAATTAATACTGGCGCAGCAATTACTATTGTCGATATGTTTTTTACACCCTACACCACTTATGGTGCAAGAATGCATTAAGTTTCTGCTAATAACATATATATAAATTCAGAAGAACTTCAGATAAATCGACCTTTCGATCCGATACCGATCGATTCAGAATCACTTTCTGCATCGATTTATCCGCAAGCCGTAATATACGAATGATTTTGACGAAATGTGGCACACAGACATTCCTTGGCCCAACGACGAACTCTATTGCAAATGATTCAAAGCGAACTACCTTTTCGCCCATTTTCCATATGACACCTCAGTTTGAAAAGCCATTACATGAATAAGAGCGGGTATTAAGCGAGTAACCGGATTAAGTGAGCTGTGTTCTACTATAGTGTTTTTGCGTCTCTCTCTCTCTCTCTCGTCCAAATTTGAATATAAGGTGTAGTCGCGTATATTTGATGTTTATTGTCTTGTTCGTTTGCTTGAATCGTTTGTTTCAAGGCGAATTCAATTCATCAAATTCTTTAAATGACTACTTCACTACTTTACTACTTTATTGCTTAATTTAGGTCTAACAAGTCTTTCATAACATGTGTGTAAATTTCTATTAATTCAATCTTCAAAATCTTCAATCTTCAACAGTAGTTATAAACGTCCATTTTCATCCATGTTTTTTTGCAAGTATTATCGATATATTAAATGAAAGTTTCATTCACGCACTGTAAACAGATATTTGATAATATTGTGAAATGGTAAGGTCATGTTAAATACGTTGACAGTTTGAAACAATAGCTTTTGTGTGTGTAATTTACTGCACAGGTATATTATAGGCTGGATTTTACGTATTAGTTGGTTATGATTTTCCATTTACTGGAAATTTTCAATACTATTTCAAGTACGCTGATAATATTCGCCTCAAAATACACCTTACAAAAAAAGTGAGAGATCAGAAGAGCTTATCTATAGATCTAACTATCTCCCCCTCCATGCATCTCTGGATCTTTACGCCCAATGAGAAAGGAGGAAAGAAGCAATCATCAGGCCTTGTAGCGGTTACTATATATGGTTTTTTGGACGCGTCTTAATGACTAATAAACTTGATAAAGGGTTTTTGAAAGTGACATAACCTCATAAAATGATTGACTGCTTCACACACGACGAGAAATATAGAATTGCCATTTATGTGATCTAACACTGCTGCTAAGGTAATGCAGTCTCGTTTCCATTCTATTGGCCCTTTATTTAACTTATTTATTGAGCATATAAATTAGTTTGGTTTGTTTTTTTTTTTTTTTTTTGTAGTCAAAATTGCATTTATTTTTTGTTATAGGGGGAGCGGTCGAGAAAGTGAACCGAACCGAACAATTTTCGTTTGTCCTCGAATCAAGGCACGTCGATGTGGTAAATTTCATTAAAAAATCTTAAAAATTGCGACCTGCAGGTTGAACCCAAAATTTACATGGACAAACATCAGACGGACAGCCAGGCTTGAATCGATTCACAAAATGATGAATAATTGGATAATAAATCCTGATTGTCCTGATAATAAATCCTGTACGTCCATACAAACTGAATATACCCTCTACTACAAATGGTGTAGGGTGTAAATATTTAAGTCATATTATGAATAATAATATCTATATTTATTTGGTGTGTGCCTCCTTAATTAGCATATACGTAAATTTACAAACATGTTCGCATTTAAGTATTTGCAAAGACATTTAGAACAATTATTTAATGAAAAGTTAAATATTTAGGATGCGGAAAAATGTATAGATTTCATGAATATTTATCATATGTATGTACAATAGTTGTCATATTATGGAAAGATGAAGACTTCGTTGCTGAATAAATGTCTGCATGAAATATTTGCAGTTGCTGCTCTCTATCGCTGTATAAACTTTCGAGTGCCTTCAAAGAGAAAACTTTTTCATAATGTGCGAGTATGCGAGACAACAACTTTTTTGCAAAGCTAATGTTGATGATTATATGCCATTAATGCATGTACTTTTACATTTTAGTTTTCCTTAATTTGTTTGTAAAAATTCCGACATCGCAATTATTCTAATAATATTATCATATATTCATTCTAATTAACGTTACATAACTGTTACGTTTGTAATATTCTTGCGCTTACCTTTTCCATCAGTCACGTTGAAGTACTCATTGATTTATGTAAAACAGTTTGTTGTATTAGGCCGTGATGATCAGGTTCCCTCTGAATTTCATTTAATTATTCTTAACATGTTTCATTTACCTTCATTACCATGTTAGTCTCTTACGGTTACGTCCTACTTCCTTGCAAAGATGATAAAAGGTATTTTATTAAAAAAATTATAGAGACATTGGCCTATCTAAGTTTTTCGAGATGATCATCATTCGATAATTAAGTACCATAATGGACAAGAAATTCATTCAATTTCATTACTCAACATGGATTCACTAAAGTCCAATCTAAATCAGGATCCCATCAAAACATGTTAAAAACAAATTTATTTGTACCCATTTTTGAAACCATCAACATACTATCTCATCAAATTTTGTTAATTTTCTAATTGAGTGCGTTTGGGCTTCTTCCGCACTTGAACAAGGTCAAGTGCTTCGAAAATGGAACATGAAACGTTCGCATCTTTATTTCCTCAGATATTCTTGAAGGCATTTAATTAAAGTGCTCTTTAATTTGTTTAATAACTTTAATAACAGAATTCCTCCCTGACTTTGCTACCAATGCTTTCAATATCTTTTAATTCGAACAAACAATGTCAGCAATTAGCTCAGTCTAATGTTGGTTATCTTCAATTTAAGGTGTAGTGTAGACGTAATTAAATGTGACAAATTGACATTTTCTAGAAAAACTTCCCTCTCTCTCTCTCTCTCTCTCTCTCTCTCTCTCTCGCTCCCTCATTCTCTCTCATTCTCTCTATCTCTCTCTTTCTATCTTTCTATCTCTCTCTTTCTATCTCTCTCTCTCTTTCTATCTCTCTCTCTTTCTATCTCTCTTTCGCTCTCTCTTTCTCTCTCTCTTTCTACTTTCTCATATCAATGATTTTCGGTTAAAAAACTGATTTCGGTACAACGAATGAAATTAAAATTCACTTTGCTTAGTTGAGCAAAGCAAAATATAACTACACTTTGTTAAGCTTTGTTGTTGTTGATGACCTAAATATGTGGAAAATCCCTTTAAAATGATTCTTAACTACATTTGCATTGTCTGGTCGCATTGCTATCAGAAACTTATTGACTCATCTCATGAATCTCTTCACAAAGCATGAATAATTTACCCTTAAAGGCTCGAAGCTTTTAAGTTACTTTCCCTCGACTTGGTTTTACGGTGTGACGTTTAGGTCCATGAAGCTCAGCTTATGAAGCAATTTTTTCCTGTTTCCGTTCCTCATTCATTTAAATTATTAATATCTTAATTTTTCCTTCATTCATAACAACTTCTCGATATCTGCTGAATCGAGCAATAAAATTAAAGCATTGCTCTTCTACTGGAATATATGCAATTTTCATATAAATGGTTGCCGAACTTTTACATGTATGCGTTCATCTAGGTTACTATGTTTCAGCTTATATGCACATAGCTTTATGTTCATTGGCTGTGAACATGTACATATGTTATCTATGTCGATGCGTGTACATGTTTTTTCGTTTCTCTATCTTGTTTATTTCTACTTAAATAGCATCGTAGTTAAGTTGCTTTAAATAATTAAATTAATGAAATGAATAATGAATGTATGCCAACTAACTAAAATACTGAAAAATATCTGAACTCTTCAAGCAATACGTTCGTTAGACGGCATTATAAGGCCGTCAACGGATTAAACATATAATGCACATGTTCCTTTTTTTTTTTTTTTTGTTTTAAACTTATTCGCAATGTCCCATAATGCTTATAGCACCTGATTAGAATAATTTCAAAAACTTAGTACAAAATCTTTTATACCCTACACCACTTTTCGGATAAGGATGCATTAACAAGTTTGTACTGATATGGGCAATATCCAAAAGGATTTAAGGTGGACACAAATTTTATATATTACGCTTATCTGTCCGTCTGTCCGGCCTATATTCATTTACGAGATTTTCGCAATTTTCGAGATACTTTGATGAAATTTGATACACTGACATGTTTTATCCCGAGAACGAACGCTATTGAACACTTTTCCTATAACGTCTTATTTCGAAAAATTGTCGCTTTATGAGTAAGTGTAGGGTAGTGTAGAGTATTATAGGGTCCACCGCGGCCCATTACAGTCTATTTACTTGCTTTGATATAAAAAGCGAAAAATAACATAAAAATTACATTCGGCTTAAACCGAGTATCGTAGTATGGCAGTCCATTGAAACGTTGATCAAATAAACGTCAGTATAAATAAGGACAAGCTTTTCATCTAAAAATCTGAAAGAAGAACAAACCTATTTGATTGAAATAAAACATGAGTTGTTTGCCTAGCAATGCAACATTAAGTTAAAGCATTCAACAGAGATACTGTTAAGAGTGAGGCAGCCATGGGCAACTGCGGCCCGCACTCCGCATCCGGCCCATGACGGCGTTGAATCTGGCCTGCTACGTTTAAATTTTTTATAAATTCAATTTGCTCACACATACCAATGCTGCAGATATATTGTATTTGCCTTCAGGTCTAGCTATGCTGAACAGTTAGCAAATATGAAGTGTGTTCAAGTGTTTCGTGTCATATTCATAAGGCGATAAAATGGGCGATTCAAAAGGACCGAAAGTTGATGGACAATTTCGCATTTTGATTGGTTTGAATAGTTGAACGTTGTTCTGACCTCCGCGATGGTATGAAAATTAAAATTGGCCCGCTGATGAGAAATGTTGGCCACCCTTTGTGTAAGATTATCCTGCCATTTATGATAAATTCCCATTAATTAAAACCACTATAACATCGATACACGATTTTTGTGTGTGTTGAGTGTAATCACTTGCGCCCCTCTACATATTTGGGTTATTCATTATTCCCCTTTCCGCAATTTGTTAAATTGTTTTACACCTATACGCAAACTATAGTCTGTCATATAGATAGGGCGTTAACACACACAATAAAATCTCACCCTCGCAAAATATTTCGAACTCGTTGTTATATAATACAAAATATTTCGCATAACACTACACTTTAATCCATTGATAGGAAATTTGAGCACACCAAAGGAGGAAAATGTGAAAAGGAATTAAAACATTTCGATGAATAGAATTTATGGGGAAACTTGCTGAACACATTTTGAATGCTAACCAAAAATAAATGATTTGTATGCACAACCTCTGTGCATGTAATTTATGACATATTTTATGATATATGATATATATATAGTGCTTTGCCTTCAAAATTGAAACAAAAAAAAAAAAAAAAAAAATTCAAGTTATTACCTTCGATATATTTAACTATGAACAAGAAGAAGAAAAAAAAAGAACAGAAAAAATTTATTTTTTAGTTACGTGTGTGTCATCTTTCCTTCCTTCCTTCATTCCTTCCTTCCTTCCTTCCTTCCTTCCCTCCTTCCTTCCTTCCGTCCTTCCTTCCTTACTTACTTCCTTCCTTACTTCCTTCCTTCCACCCAATATCTCGTCTCTTCTTCGTATTTTCACAAGTACGAAATAATACGATATACAATTATTAGCTTGCTTCCCTTTCCTTCTCTATATTTACATACATATACACATATATATGCATTTGTGCAAGTAGTGATTTCGGTGCTTTACAATGTTTGATTAAAATTGCATATTGACCTTATAACCTAGTTAAAGTTTCTTAACCCGCGCTAACTTAAACACACACACACACACGCGCGCGTACACACACACACAGATGCATTTAGCCTTATTTGTAAGTGTGTTGTAAGTGTGTATTTGTAAATTGTTTGTGTTCATATAATGGAAAAGCGAATGCATATGTACATACATGCATACATGCATACATGCATACATACATACATACATACATACATATGTATATAGAAGAGCAACCAGATGTAATGAAATAAAAAAAAAAAAGGAAAGCGAACAAGAGAAAAATACAAATGTGCCGAGAGAAGAGAATATAATCATAATAAAATTTAAATTTTGTTGAAAACCCAGAGCTGCCACGTTGCAGAAGAAAAAAAAGAAAGAAAAAAAAAAAAACAAAGACATTTCGTAAAAATACCAGAAACAATTTCTAATTAATTTACACAATTTAATTAAGAAGAAAAGAATATTCATGAAAAGGCTTCTGTCTATGCATGTATGTACATGTAATGATATTTGTTTTATTAAATGCTTGTATGAAACAACTGAGATACCTTTAAATAATAAGAAATAATAGAGAAAAATAGTGATAAATGAAAATCGTGAAAATGTGGAAAAATCCTTTCACTTTGTGAAAATCTCTTTAAAAAATAAAATATATATATATATATATATATATATTTTTTTTTACGCTTAACACAATCGTTCCACTATCATATCATAGCTGCGCTTATTTTATTATGTTTCATTTTTATGTATAAACCCACACATTGCCCCACAAATCACACACGTACTAAACTCAAAATTGTTATATCTCTCGTTTTCTTTACTCTCAGTAATACCCTTTCGCCTGTAACCACGCCATGCTACGAGCAAAACATTTGGAGAGAAATACGCGCATTAAATTTTGCAAAATATGTTTTATTGTCTTGCATTGTATATCCGTCCACCAAAGGTTGCATCAAAAGTTTCGATTCAAGCCCAATGCAATTTGTTTTAGTTTTTTTCATATATGTGGCTTACTACTATGTACATATGTAGTAAGGGAGAAGGCATTACAGCATATAGTTATATAGAATTTTTCAATACACGTGTGCATATATATATTGTCGACAAATAAATAAATAAATGTATATATATGCATAAATATATATATAAAATTATATATATGTAAAGTTAGATCTCCTTTTATGCGGTACACCCAATTCTCTTTTTACACGAATTTTTTTTACACAAATTTAATTTAACACGAGTTCAAAAGAAAAAAATTTCTTTTTTTACACGAATTATTTTGTTTTAACACGATTTTATATTTATGAATTTCAGATATAATTCACTTTTTCCAAAGTAGAAGTTATGTTTTATAAAATATTTAATGAATTAAAATGTGTAAGCATTAATTAAGCAATTAATTAAGTGAACTCTAACAAGAACTCTTTTAATATTGTTTACACCTAATTCTCTTTTTACACGAATTTTCTTTTTTGCACGTATTTTTTGGGAAGATATCTATCGTGTGAAAAGAGAATTAGGTGTGTCGTAATGTAAAATTTGTCCCTGCATTTGTAACCAATGGAAACAGTTATCAAGAATCCTACCAATTTTGTGCATATGTCTACCTATTTGCCTATCGGTCGTCTGTCGAACGAAAAATGTTTAAGGTAAAAAGCTAACTATGTATGAAATATATAAGCATAGAGGAAATTGAAGGCGATTGCACCTGTAAGGAACCAAAAAACAAAACAAAAGTATTAGACAATCTTAATATTGCATGCAACATATATTTTAAAGAAGTTAAAGTATGATGTTTAAATTGTTATTATTGTAATTTATTCGGACCAAAGAAACAAATTCTAGGACTAAAAGTTCTTAGTTCTTACACCCTACACCATTTGTAGTGCAATGGTTCATTAAAAGGAGTTGCGATAAAACGTATTTTGTCTGTCCATCTTTCCGTCTTGATTTCCTATATTCAACCTACACTTCCCTTCCTTCAACCTATCTTTCTTATTTTGAAAAATCGTTCTATGAGTAATTGTAGGGTAATTTAGTTTACTTATGGAAGGGCCATGGCTCACAATAGTTCTTCTATTTTCTTTCTTTTTAAAAGGTAGACTAAATACTTAATTTAGTCTGTAATCGAATTAAATACATTACTGATTAGTAAGTTCTCCAGGTACTTTACAATATACAGTATGAGATTAGGCGCTCGAGAAACGAGTCTTCGCGTATGGAAAACTTTTTGACTTTTCACAAAGACTACATTTAATCGTAAGATCTTGTCCACAGTTGCAAAATGGACAAGTGGATTCCTTAAATATGCATAGGTGTAATGCAATCGTACGTCCAAGACAAATTGATGTTTCGAATAAATGCGAATAAATTTCGGAAATGTTCAAGGAGTGAAAGTGTGACTGACTAGAAAAAAAATTAGTCAGAAATTTTCAATTTAATTACTTTAGAGTGATTAATAGAATACTTTTCAGTTTCAGACAATGTGCATTTATGCAGGAAGCGACGTTTTATATAAAATTCTCTCTCGCTCTCACCATCACAAATACGTGAAATATGTATTGATCCCCGCAATTGCAATACATTTCAAGCCACTGATTGATTGCATTTTAGCGTCTTTGCCAAATTACTATTATCAGGTGCATTTGTCTTTCCAGAAATCCGGTTAACACGATTTTGAATAACAGAACGCTTCAGGCTACACAATTACAACTTGTCCTTGGTAAGCCATAGCATATGTAAAAGCCATAAAAAGGGAATCGGCGAACGACAAACGCTCATCCCTGCCCACAGTGGTGCTTCACGAGTCACAAAGACAAAGCACATAATTTCCAAATTGTTTAAAATTGATTCTTGTGCAAACAGACCTTACTGCCCTGTGCCCTGTGTGTGTGTGTGTGTGTGCCAAATGTGAAATGTTTTTATGGTAGCAATTTTTACTTAATTGATCTCTTATGAAAAATAAATTTTGTTTACATTAGTTAAGGCCTCCATGGAGACTCGTTTTATCTATACATATGCACATATGTATTATCTATATGTGTGTATACATAGTCTTCGATGCACATTTATCTAGGTACAAAAAAATATATATATATATATTGGAATTAGGAAATGTTTGCCACATAAAAACAAGCATGCGTGTATGAGCAAAGCGACGTGAAAAGTGAAAAGGTCAACAAAAAAACAAAAAACAAAAAACAAAAAAAAAAGAGAAAAAGTTATTTCGATCTATGACACAGTTATCTAACCCCAAAAGCATGTAAATATAAGTGCAAAGATTTGATTATAGCAACATCTTGAAAAAAAGAAAAACAATTTTACATGTACATAAGTATGCATGTATGTATAAATTTGATGTAAACATTTGAGCTTATAAGGTCTTCTAGGCATATATATACACATATATAATAAATCAGTGAATTATTTGCGACCTGCTTTTTGGAACTAACTTGCATTCAATGCATAGGATATACAAAATCGTTCATGCAAAACAACTAAGCGTGATTCATGATATGATTATGTTAATACTAAATCTAGAATTTACCCCCATGAAGCTGTGGCAGAGGGACCCTTAAGTAATCAATTATTTTATAATTTAAGAGAAGCCTTGCAGTTAATTCAAATTTTTATTTCTCTCCAATTCATAATATTAGGGCAGTTCGTTTCTCTCTCTCTCTCCCTCTCTCTCTCTCTCTCTCTCTCTCTCTCTCTCGTAAAGCAACCCAGGACTTAAGATCGCTCTTTAATTGGGTTAGTGTAGGGCCTGATATTGCGGCTGACTTGAGACATTTTGTTTTATCATAAAAGATCGGTTGTCTCATCTTCAATGGTACAAATCTGCTAGGAAGTGAATCTCTACGCAATCTCGATATCAATTAAATGCGAATTGGTCCACGACGATTCTTGTGCTCGTCTCAGATGACTGATGCGATATCCATATTTCTTGCCTATACGCCTTTTCAATTTCGGATCGCTGTGTAATTGTATAGTTGACAATGCACGAGCCTGAGACTTCACAATAATTCTTCTGTTCTTAATTTGCGATCAACTGCCACTAAAAAGTATAGAGTGTCGTTATCACCCACTCGTGACCTTGAGTAGCAAATCTTCTGAAGTAATAAGTTGACGCTTGTTCACCTTCGCTGCGTCCATCGCTTTGTTGCTGACGTTGCATCAAAACGAAACGTGGTATGAAGGTGAAAAAGCATGCAATGACGGTTATGATCCCGGTTATGAAGGTGCGAACGCAGCGCTTTTATTACAGAATCACAAAAAAAAAATTTCCTACACAGGCTGCTTTAACGCAAAACTGTAAACGCATAGGTGTTTCCTCTTCAAGAATCGAACGAATCGAGCAGAACTAGAGGCAAAACTAATTCTTTGCAAATAATTGATCACTTACGGATGCCCCTAATATTTTATATAATCAGTTTTTTAATAATTTTGAATGCTTTGATAAGGGGACCAACTTAATTCTTTTCATCACCTTGTAGATGGACCCCGTAAATAATGAAGCCATCTGTCTAATCAATACACACAATATATGGAAATTTCATGTGTAAATTATGCGAACATCAATCAACGTGACCTGAGACATTCAAAGTCTGCATAAGTGCATAAATTAGCCAACAGATGAGATGACCGTATCGAGAATAGATAATAGATGAAAAGAAATGCTTGTTTATCATCACAATGTGGCATTTGTGACAATTCTGACCTTAGAGGGAACAAAAAAAGTTCACTTGCCATATGCTTTTTGCAAATTTATAGCAAATATCCGAAATATTCCGAAGCAACGGTCACAACGAAACATTCCAATATCAATTTTATGATAAAATTAAGTTATTAAGTCACAAAGAAAATATCCGGTGATGTGATTCAGAATAGAGCTCTTAACCCGTTTAGCAATATACTCGTATACTCGTCAAACACGGAGTATATATAATATGCAATTAGGTTGTAATGAAACGATTTTGATAGAAGGACTGAAATAAATTTTCTTAATTGAATCCGACAAGGACGGATGGACGTATCATGACATATGTAGTTGTTATTAACAATTAACTGGTTAATGAATACTTAGGTATGCAGGTCTGCAGCATTCGTTTCCTTTATTTTTTTCTGCTTATTTTTTATAAGAGAGAAAAACAAAAGCAAAGGGATCGGAAAGATACCTTTGTCGCTAAAAAAAAATAGTTCACTTCCGTGTACTCTTTTCGTAGCTCTAGTTACCTTGTTTATGGGCTCCCCAATGCATGTCATGAGCATAAAAAATTTACGAAATTTTTCTTCAACAGAAACTCTTTTTCATATTCAAGTCAGGCCGCGAGAAGAACATGGTGCAACATTCACTTTCTATCATCATGGTCAGCGGTTCGTCTCTAATAATATTCCGTTTGCTTGCATCTTTTCTCGAATTACTTGCTATCAATTGGTCGCTCGGTCGCTCGGTGGCTCGGTCGCTCGATCCCTTTCTATGAAAAGCGATGTTTCATCGTACCAAAGAAGAAGAAAATGTGGAAAGTTGATGTCATATATTGTTGCTGTTACTGTTACTGTTGCTGTTGCTGTTGCTGTTGCTGTTACTGTTGTTGCTGTTATAAATTTTCTCCAGTTAAATTAACCTCTTCATATGAATATATTTGAAATCCATGCATGAATATATATGAATAAATGAATGTGTGCATTCTCTACGCGATTAAACTGAAGTTAAAGTAAAACTTAATGCATACATACACATACAGATGAATTTATGCGTAAACAAAGCAAAAACAAAAGGAACTTTCGTAACTAAACCAAGAAAAAATAGGAATTTCCGGATATGTAACATAGTATGTCGCGTATGTGACAACTGTATACATGTATTAGGGAGCAAACATAGTTGAATATGAATGAGTTGTTGCTTGCGCTTATTTTCTTGCCTCGAGCAAATAACGAAAAGGCATATAAACCTATATATTGTATTATGTATTAAATAAAACACACACACACACACACAAACGCATACACTTGTAAATGTTCGGTAAATGAAACGAGAGCAAAAAACGATTGACTTCCTTCGCTTTCGTATGTTTAACAAGAAGCTCCTCACACAACATGTATATGAGATTGTGGTATATATGTTGCGCTCAATTTCCACTCTGATTCACTCACCATTGGATTCTTGACTATGAATTCATTACAAATGCAGTTGTACGGCTAGACGGTTCGGTTGCTGCTTCGAACGTTTGTTGGGTCGTAAAGCGAAACGGAACGAAAGTATTTGCGAATGGATCAAAATATTGGTTCTTTTATTTATTTATTGGTTTTTTTAATTTCTTTTTAATTAAAAATAATCTTCTCTTGCACGTTATCTGAGCTGAAAGTAATAATAAAAAAAAAAATAAATAAACCAAAAAAAAAAAAAAATTGATACAAAAAAGTTGTAAACAAAAACTATAAAATATATTTTCTTACAAAACAGACAGTAAAACGTAAAAAATTAAAAAAAAATTAGAAAAAAAGAAAAAAGAAAAAATAAATAAATAAATAAAAAAATACAAATCAATCTAAAATTCAACGACAATAAATCGAAAATAATATTGAAATCGTAATGAATTGCATTTAAAATCCAAGGAATTTATTAATAACATATCAACAGACATATGCACAACAAATATCATCACATAACGATTATTTTAGTGAAACGAAGTAAAGGAAAAGAAAAACAAAAACAAAAACAAAAACAATAAGCAAGACAAACGCTCATAGGTATAAAGTAATTATTGAGAACAACAAAAACATGAATTCGAAAGTTGGCTCATTGGAGGAAAAAGTGAAATTACCGCCGACCGAGACCATCAGCCGTTGCTATCAGCCGCAGGGTAATCGTAAGGTTATTCGCATTCTAACTGTAGCCGTCTATGTGTTGTGTGTTTCTCTGGCGGCAATAATGCTTTCCCTCTATTACATTTTCATATGGGATCCAACAATACGCCCATTTGTGACGAAAGGAAATAGCTGCGGTAAGCGCTTATAACGGCAACATATCGAAAAATACTTCATTAGCGAACTTAATTCCAACAACAACGAACAAAGATTAACTATTTCTAGCTTCCCTATCACTTCAAAACACGCGTACAGAGTCTTTATTCCACCAGCTCTTTAGCCAGATCTATTTTATCACTATCCTCCCGAATACTTACGCCCACTGAAAGATGCGAGATATTAATTGTCTTGGAATTTTGCAAATTCGTGTGTTCACAAGATAGGCAGGCTGACTGACATTCAAATGAAACCTCGACATAAGGATATAAGATATGACCTAGAGGTGTGTTCGCAAAATGACTATAGAAAGCAGGCGCTGAACACACCCAAGAATTGCTTGAATTAAGATATAGGTTCTAACAAAATTTCACAATTGATTTTTATCGCCTCATTGAGGTACACATCTAACCACGTTATTATATGCGAAATCTCCGCATTCTGATTAATATAAACATAAATAAAAAGCATTTTGTTGTATATAATAATAAGTGAATTTGCATTCATTGAATTTCATTTCCTATTACATTCTACATATTTAAAGAAAGAAAAAAGAAAAAAAAACCTTGACTGAGCGAGCATTCAATTTCCATCTCTCGTGTCCGTAAGTTTCTGAAGTTTCGATGCGTTATATACAAATTTTTTGTAGATTACCTCGCTACAAATAGTACGGTTTATAGCAAATATGTTTATTGTAAATATAAACAAGTATGCCACACACACATACATACACACACTATATTTAGTTATCAGAAAACCTGATATATCTGTGGAAAATTCTTATCTGATAAAGTTAGGCTAAGTTACTTTAAGAATTTTGAAAAGTATTTCCGAAAAGAAGAAGAATTATTTTTGACTTTTTTTTTTGCGTAAATTCATTAAAAACGAATTTTTACAAAAATTTATCAAATTAAGTATTGAATGTAAAGAATTTTTGCAGTCAATACACCACAACTGAAAACTGAATCTTTTATTTTTATAAAAACCACATTTGACGAGAGACACATTTTCCGAGGATGATAATATGTTTACATATGTAGTGTGTAGTATCATTCTATATACATTTGCAAGCTTGACAACACACCCAGTTTACATATGTTTAAATATGAGAAGCAGCAGTAGTTGTGTTGTGTTGTGTTGTGGTTACAGTTATTCATCGCACCCACAATTGCACTCACTTACACGCTTTAAATGAAAGAACACTGACAAGCAAAATCAGCCCAGTTAAATATATTAGTAGGTATAATGACATTTCAAAATTTAGGTCAATGGGTTGTAGTATCGAATCGTATATTTATATATGCACACACACACACATATATATATGCATATATTTATATATTGTTCTCTTTCTTATTTAGTTTATTGGAATATTTTTCTTCGTATCGAGTGCTTTCCCTTGCTGCTCTTTGCTTTTCCTCTCCTCTGCTGCAAATTTCAATTATAGGTCAACAATTTTTTTTTTATATTTACTCATTTTCTTTCTTTTTTTTTCTTTTTTGTTATTAATTTTTGAATTGAATATTTCTACATCTCTCTTTCTTACTCTCTTCGAAATTTTGCCGAAAGGCGAATTTAGTTCATCTCTCAGCTCTAAATTAACCTCACTAGACTTTTATTGGTTCTATGCTAAGATATATAGGTGTGACGGCAATAATAATAATAATAAGGTTGCATTCAGCAAGCATACCAAAGCATAGATATACGAGAAATGCTTCATTCACATTTATATTAATCGTTTTAGGCAATCGTATCCTCAAACTCTTGTGCCTTTTGTATTGGATCATGTTAGATCATTAGATTGTCTCTCCTATTTATTTTGTTCTCCTGCTCAAAGCTCAAGTGTTTTCAGCAAGTGGTAATGAATGAATAAAAAAAAAAAAAACACTTTCAAAGAGTATTGAACCGATTCGAATATTTATGATGACACGTTTTCGCATATATTAAAATTGTTTTACCAGTTCACTGAGTTTTCGAGCAAAAAAGCACGCTTCAAATTGATTATTTATTATCGATATCGATAGAGATTCACTTGTCTCTTCACAAATTCTAAGCCTAGAATATTACCCTCTAAATGACTGCATTTTAATAGGCGGAATTAACACATATTGATACGTATTTCAAATTTTTGGGTCAAATTTACCTATTTTTGTACCAAACAACTCCATATATATATACAATTAGATAGATATAGATAAAGATATACATATATATGTGAACTGTGTACGTGCGTTTTGGGTGTATGATGGCGGTTGTATATATGTATATGTACGTATATATATATATATATATGATATGGATGTTAGCAAAATGAGCACAAGTACACACATATATATACATATATATATATATATATGATATGTATCATGTATGTGCATGTGTGTCTGTGTGTGTGTGTATATATACATATGTCTTTGGATCCCTTTGGATATATATATTGTGTACATGTGTGTTTTGTGGTTTGTACGCGTATGTGTTTATGTGTATGTTTATCTGTGTGTTTGTACTTGTCTTACGGTATGCATTCTATTCACTGGAAAAATCTGCGCATCATCAAACGTCATATCTAATATATACTTATATATATATTTATATCTGTTTCCTTATTTTGCATTCAAGGTTACCCGTTTTTGCAAAGACTTCAATAAACTACTTTTCGTCTTTTCGGTAATATGGATGATTTAATTACTTAATTATAAACACGAAGGTTTTGTGCACATTTTCTAATTGATTGATATTAAGCAGAAAAAATGCCAGACTGTCTGCACGTGTATCTGTGTGTGTGTGTGTGTATGTGTGTGTGTGTGTGTGCATGTATGCGTGCAAAACAAACCCTGATATAATAAAAAGTAAAACAATTATATTCGAACAAGATCGGTCAGTTAAATACCCTACACCATTTCATTTAACACAGTTCGTAGGGATTGTACCACTCCGACTATCTTCTTTTTCTACTTGTTTTTAAAGAAAAAGGCTTCCTATGTGTACGAATCTCCATAGCAACCTTACACAACTCTTGCTGCATTTTTGCGATAAAATAGTAAAACCTGAACTTTCTTGCCTTATATTTTTTATTTTTTTTTTACTTATAGTTAGGGTTGACTCCCCGTTTATTATATCAATCGATCTACAGTCGTTTTCTGTCCGTCTGTCTGTTTTTTCTTTTTCTTTCTTGCCCGCTTGTCTGTTTTTCTTTGCATCGGACGTCTGCTCGCTGACTTTACGTTCAACCTACATGTCGACAATTTTGTGAAACTTTGAAGAAATTTCATATATCTTAGTACACTGATGCGCGTTAATCCAAGGACGAATTCTGTTGAAAATGAATGAAATCGAATAATTTTTACGGCCAATCGGCGTATAACTTACACGTACCAATTTTTGACAATTGGTAATGAAATTTGATACAATGACGCGTTTTGGGCCAAGGACGAGCCCTATTGAGAACGAATGGAATTGGACAAATTTTGCGATTATTCCTCGCACGAACTCTTATTTTGAATTCTGTACTTTACAAAGCAAATAAAAACATTCGGGCAAGGTCGACCCTTACATACTCTATATCATCCTTATATATATTATCATCAGCGTTACTCATCTTCTTATCCTCACCTTGTTCCTCTACTATACATCCAGCTTCCAACACATCAATGGATCCTTAAGAAGTCTTCTTCTCCTATCTGCAATTGTTGACGAACTTTCACAATAAGGCGCCTTCTTTGTAACAACCCCAACTTTTCTTTTATTAGAAGAGTCACACTCGGAGCAAGTACACCCCTTGGAAATCTTGAAATCATCTACAGAACGTAATATCAGTTTAATACATTACTTTATAAAAATCGTGCACCCAATTCCTAAAGTGGAGCCAATGCTCAATTCTTTTCGTTTTAATCCAAGAATTTCTCCGTGTAAGTAAGAGTCGCGACTACCAAGCCCATGTTCGTGGGATCAAATCTCAATGCGGTAAAGTTTACTGTGGTCGTAATTTTAGTGAGTGCTAAATCGATGAAAACATAACACACATATCGGTTGGCGACCAACTCTCCGTTCCTCACTTCTTTCTAACCGTCCCCGCATTACACGAATACTGAACATCCCCTGAATTTATTGGTCACGTAATAAAAAATGAAAAAAAAAAATCGAAGGTTTTATTTCATTAGTCTGATAATAAAAAATCCGCTTTATTGATTATATACGCTTTCGTAGAAGTTCCGGGTGAAAAATACAAATGATTAATTAATGGGATCACGCTTTTGCAATTTTAATAAGAAAATATTTAAAATCAAATTTCATATTCTAAATAAAGTTCGTAGACTGCTTTTAATTAATTAATTAATTTCGCACCGCGATCTGGAAGATCTATTGTACACGCCCAT